>WURS02028045.1:0-11704 GCA_011762765.2 Rhinocypha anisoptera | reverse complement strand
GGTTTTTCTATGTATTGAAGAGGTGCGAAATGACCATAGCCGTCGAAGCACCCTATAAACAAAAATACTACTAATACTATCACGCTGGAGGAAAAAGAACCAACTCTGCAGTTTCCAGGGAAATGCATTTGACACGACCATGGTGTCAAATAAAAACATTTTTTTTTATTTTACACCAGCATGGTGGTGTTTCAAATAAAAATATCATGTGGAAATTGCAGATTTGTTTATTTTGCCCCCAGTACAATAGAAAGAGTGAACCTCATTAAGTCAAATGATGTTCTATCATACGTCAAAGGTGTTTTATTTTTGGTTGGTATAAGTGGAGGGCGACGGGTGAACTCACGTACAAGGAGCCAGGACGGAGGTAGCGGCAAAGGGCGCGCCTCCTGGAAGAGGAAAAAAGGAGGAAGGGGAGACCTTGATCTCATTTTTTCCGACTCTCCGACATATTCCACGAGGGAGGGACGTCAATGATCTCCCTCCCCCCCCCCGAGAACACCACAACGCGGGCTCCTCTAATTTGCATGTGAAAGCCGGAAATTTTCTCATTATCCAGGATAGTGGGGGGGTGTCCGAATTTTTTGTTCTACTCCGAATGGAGGAGGAAAAAAAACTTGGGAAACGAATCCTGTCGATTCGTGACACGCGGCGTAACCGATTTCCTATTTGGCAAAAACTCTCGAGTACGACCGAGGAAGGACAGGCACCGCACCGAATCGTCAAATCTTTTTTTCCCCTCTCCAAGCACGCGTGAAGGCCGTTCGAACGCACGTTATTCTTCGGTGAACATTTGAGGCACGTTTTGCAGCTTTAAAATGTAAACGGTTTCTTAAAAAATGCCCATCTATACAATGTCATTTTTTCCTCGTGCGATTAAGGCTCAAATGATTTGGTCAAGATATGATCGCGCGAAAAGGGAGGAGGATAATGACGACGACAGATAGTGTGCATATATTTTAGTTATTTTCCATCGATTAGATGTGTCAAGAGACGTCGCCGGGCCCTCGAACCCGGGTCCCCCGTTCAGTAGCTATGCCCACTGAGCTATCAATCGATAAATGATTAAACACAATATGTATAAACAAAGCTATTGTGAAAACTTAATTTCTATTTAATCTTTCTTCGATTATGGATTGCAAACTTAAAGAGTTATTCTAATACAAAAAATTTTACTAACACACCACAATAAAACTTGGTGGCACGACATTGGTTTAAACACGTACAATGGTCCATACATTAGGTCATGGCGTTGTACAAGGTCATCGCCTGATGATGACGTCGTACACGTTGGAACCCTAGGAACCGAAATGGTAAATTTTACTGTGGTGTGTTTGATAGTTTTTTTTGTGTTCGTATAGTTACATTATGGTATCATGCCACAAAGTGAAACCAGAGTTCATTTCTTTTACGAGTATACTTAAGATATGAAAGAGAAGAACACATACTCTGTGGATTTCACTGAATATATCTATTTACTCAAACCCGAAACCGTGAAACTTAACCTGTAAACTTAAGAATTTGTTTCCTCATATAATGAATAGGGGATACTTTATTAATTTACTAAAAGCCAAGTGTGGATCAGGGGCCAAAATGGTTGGGAATCTCTAAACTCACCTTTACACTGAGTCAACTTGAGAATGAAAGAAAATTGGAACGTTGCGATGTAACTTCTTGCATGAATGGAATCGAACTTACAACAACTTCGGTCGGAAGTCTGAGCCAATTCGAAAACTCAACTGCCTTTGAGGATTAAAACGCGCGGACTCCACATTATCCTTGTAGAATTTCCAGGCGGTTCTCCTCCTACGGAAGCCTACGTACGACTAAACGAGACGCTCAGCACTGCGCGACTGGGGTCAGTGTAACAAAATTATCATATCAAGGAATAAACACACATGCCCATGGCCTAGGTACCCCACCCAGTCGGGATTCGAACCCGTGACCTCCGGATAGGCAGACTAGGACGTTACACCTTCTCCAGCGAGGCCGGCAAGTTTGACAAATTTATACAAGTTCCAGACGCTTCACACGGCTTCAAGGCTTGGACCCTTGGTAAACATTCTATCATTATCATTATAACAATGTATTTTACAAGTTTAAGAAAGAACTTTTTAAAATCAGGAAAAAAGAGAATTTAACAAAAAATAATGCAACAGGAATGACAATGACAACAGCAATAGGGCCGGACGTCATTGCCAAGGAGCCACTCAAGTAGTCGTAGTACTATTTTTGTTTTATATTGTACTTCTAAGGCTATGACAATGCAGCACCTCTTCAAACCATAGAAAAAACCCATCTGGACAAACACAGCGGCAATGCCTCAGATGGGACTTGAACCCACGACCTCGGAGCCAGCAAGTGACCGTGCTATTCCCAGGCAAACTCAGAAATCACCAAGGATTAACTTGTCGTCACTACGTGCACCTCAAGTCGTGCACCCAATTTTAGTGGATAAGGTCAATCCGATGGATTATTACGGCCGCGGTTAAACCCTCCCATTTTTGCACACGTTTGTTTATTATTGATTAGAGCATGTCGAGCACAGTTTAATATGCTTACTCATTGCGTGGTGTTCAAAGTTGTCGAAAGAGCTATTCCTAAACTCATGCATAAATTTCTTGCTTCATAGTAAGGCAATATAAATTGTAATGTTCCACCCTGGTATTTTAGGTCGGTTACGTAAACCGCTTGGCTATTTTCATTTCATTCCAGCGGGCGCGAAACAGAGAATTTCACTCTCTCCTCCCACGAGTCCGAGCGTTAAGTTATTCCCACGAAACTCTTTCCCCAAAATTCTTTCTCCACTTCTGATGTTCAGATAAAAAAATAAAATACCGGGCAATGCGCATTCCTTAATGTCACGGTTAAAGGAACGCGATCCTTAAAACTTGAATTGCTTAACCGGGATGATCCGATGAAATTGAATATTTTCAACTGTGAGATAATTGGACAATGCCACGGAACTATGTCGCTGAAACAAATGGTGAACGTAAATACAATACAATGGAATGTATGCGAGTCATGTCAAGGCATTAATCGAAGCGTGCAGGAGTGTTATGGGGACATTGTTTTCGATCGTTCACCACATGCCCCCCTCCAGGGATACTCACAGGACACAAAAGTGCATTGAAATAGTGCATTCAAAAAAAAATCAAAAGGCAAACAAAAGCAAGAAAACGCATGTGGTTCTAAGAACGTCAATAAAAAATAAAAATTGTAAAACAACTCTTCGACTTCTAAAGACAATTCTGAATTCATCATTCGCAATAAGCCGTAATACGGTTGCTAAGAATTCCATGAAAATTCCTGAAGGGCATAGTGAGAAATATTAAAACCTTTCCGGTTATATTGCCTTATAAGACTCGGTGTAATTATAAAGATTTCTTTTGATGTTTTTATAGCAACTATCACTCTTAATTAACGTCCGGAATTTTGCCACTTCCTTTATAAGGGAAATCCACCACTCAAAATTTCCACACCAACTTATTCTTACAGAAAATATGATTACATTTTTATTTTTCATCCATGCACATCTATAAAAAAATCAATTTTTTTCGAAAATGAAATTTTCTCTCCACCAAACTAATGGGACTACACGTTTCTATTTTTCACTTCGAATACACTTTATTTTATTACTCTAAATCATAGTAACGTTTTACTGCCACTCTACGTCAACTTCATACCCTCGTACTCTCATGTATAATCCAATGATAAAATCCACGGAGGATCCCTTAAGGTTTGCAATCATAATTAAATAAAGTCAAAGAAGAAGTACCTAATAGATTTGTGTCAGAAAAAAATGGGAGAAATGACGGTGTTACGTAGATGATCAGTATAATGGGCTTAAAGAGTTCATTGAAGACCAGATATAAATCCAATAACATATACACGCCCTTGCGGCGGCTTACGTATCGCGTAAACCTAGGAAAGAAACGTAGCAAAATCCAAAGAAATAAAACTTATTTATTGAGTCAAAATGTTTCGCTACACTGTAGAATCATCAGAACTGAAAATGATTCAGTGTACCGAATTAGGTCGACTCAATAAATAGATTTTATTTCCTTTGATTTTGCAACGTTTCTTTCCCTAAACTACGATGGAATTCCAGAAAGTATCGGCCGCCGCCACCATCTCTTATTACGCAGACGTACACGGGAAAGACTGCATTTCCGGAGCTTAAAACCAGAACACAGCGCTGACTGAACATAAGCTTATTGTGGTCAATGGGAAATGAAGTTACTCACTCAAAAGCAAGACCTCTTTTTTTTAGAATTGGTACAGAGGAATGGCATGACCTTCCCGGAAAAGTTTTTGAGTCTAATTCTATCAGCTTAAAGTGTTTTAAGAAAAGAATGACTAAACTGATACAATATTATATATTATGTCTTATTCTTCTTTCGTTTCATGTTGTTAGTGACCAACGTGAAGCGAAAGAAGATATTTACTGTGAATGATATTTCCTGATTATATGACATGTGAATATGTTTCCCAAAATGCAGTTTTCTCCTGCCACCTATGTTAGCTAATTTTTATTGTGTCTGTTAAATGCATAAATTTGTTATTAGTACGAGCTTTTTGAGAATTGAATTACTTACTATTTCATTTTATAATTATTGCCTACATGTGACCTAAGTACTTTTATATGAGTTCTCTAATCCTGAATGAGCGTATGTCTGTGATATGTCCAACCACTGTGCACGCGAAATACTCCTGTGGTGCAGGGAAAGAAAAACGCCACTTTTCACCTTTCGTTTGCTGTTTGTAATATAAGAATACCGAATGGAATCCCTTTATTCCATCAACGTTTACGCAGAACTAAAAAATATCTTTAATCTCGCAAAAGGTACGCCATTTTTCTTAGGTGCAGACCTCTTGATTTAGGGCATTCAAAGCTTGTATGAAATTCATAAATCCATAAAAGTTTTGACAACCTTGAACTTGATTAACAACCAACACAACCTATCTCTCGCCTCCTTCCATAGCTTTAAGATGTTATGTTCATCACAGTTTAGCAATAGTAAATAATAAGCGCCAAATATTCTTAGGTCCTCATGCAGGTGGTGGCATGAACATTTATATATTTGATTTCTTAAAGAATCTTACATTGATCAGCTATCCGAGAGGTATGAGGATGATAAATTATACTCTCTCTTTACTATTTTATTATAGACAAGATATAATCATTCATGATTTTTCACTACACAAATCAACACCTATCAGATTAAAATTCATACCCCTCTTCATATGACACATCATGTGAAGACACTACCATGCTACTATTTATATACGTTGCTTCATCAAAAACATTGACATAGTTTTTGGCATTTTTTGTGCTCCTTAAATTTATGATAGAAAATTAATGATTTTTTTCTTATTACAAGTGTTTATTGCATCTTAAAATTGTGTATCACGGTGAAAAGACATCTTTTATGTCGCTTAATATGGTGCAGGCCTTGAGAATACTGCTTTCTACTGGTAACGGTATTTCTATCTCTCTATTAACGTTGAATTTATCAAGAGCAATCACGCACCGGTAGAGTAACAGGGAAAAAGAGTACTTTTAATTGCGATTTAGACAGTAACTTTTTCTAATTCAGCCAGAATGTCAGATGATGGAAATAAAAGACTAATATCATTCGCTTACCTAAGAAAATTAAAGCAGAATAAGATGCCAACACTTGAATCAGAATGATGTTTATGTTATACCCCTTAGATGCGCTCCTACTATTATTTAATCATTTACAGGCATTGCCCATAGAAATCGAAAATAATCGATAATAATACAACATTGTGAAAAATAAAATTATAAACGAAATAAACGACAATAGATTCCAACACGTTCGGAGGATATCAAAAATAAATAAATATAGATATAGATACATATATATTGATTAAATGAAATATTTTAAAGATATAAAACAAAATAAATTTTAAGAAAATTATATCTAGACGTAATACGAGACTAGAAAGGAACACAATGTAATAATAACATAAATAGTTGTTGTTCAACAAATAAGTACATTAAAATAATTTTAATCTCATTCCATACTCATTATTACAACAAAGCTGAACTCTCAATTTGCGAAATAGAACAATTAAAAAATACCCAAGTCATTCCCACAACAGCTTAAATATTATTCTTTCCATAGGGTTTCCCTGACCACAGTAAGTCCTATAGTAGTTGTTTGCAAACAGTAGGTTACATCTAGAATTAAAAGAAGTCACCACAGTATTAATACTCCCAGGAAGATCTGGTGAGTTAATCGTGTTGTTCAAGAGTTTAAACAGAAACATCAAATCAAACTTTTGAATTAACAACGTAAATAATTTTTTTAGATGCATAGGCTCTGCTAACATATACATGAACATAGAATCAATATTGAGAGAATTTCAAAGGTCAGGCAACACAGGTGTTATTCTATGACGAGCCCTGAGATATTATTTATATACATGAATGCTCTTTTTAAAGACGTGCGTGTATGTAATGTCATGAAAGTGAAATTGAGGTAGTTTTAACAGTGTCATGAAAACGAACATGGAATTATATTAAATGTAGCACATTGAGTATCGAATAGGTGAAGGCAACCACTTTAATCATCAGAGTTAATAGAAGGGTGAAAATTAATGAATTTTTTTATGGTGGGGAGCAAGTAAAATGTTATGGTTTCTAAAATAAAACGCAGTTCTAGACAGGCTATCTGGAAGCATATTTTTAATAAGTATTATTATGATATATGCATATGAGGATGCACATATGCATGATATTGGATTAATGTGGTTCATGAAAACTTCTTAATCCATATGTTTACTTTATACTTTTTTACAGGATACCTCAGACAAAAATTATTTTTTAAAGATTATGTTATGAATGTATCCTACTATCTGTTATTTCACTTATTCCATGTTGCTGATCTTTCTTTTTTGCCATTACCTATTCAATTTTACCCATTTGCGATGTAAATCAGCAAATAAATTGATAATCACATCAATTCTTAAAGTATCGCATTTCTTTTCATTCTTCATTTAATTAAATTAGTTGGATAATGGCATCAAACGTGTATCTCCCCATGAAAGTTCCTACAATTTTCGTAGCAATTAATTTGAATTTTCTCAAAATTGAAAGGTTAATCCATACATCTGAGACGTTTTCATTGATTTGATCCAAGACAACCTATTTAAAGAATGATTTTAAACGACTTAACAGAATTATATATTATAGTATATGTATTTACGACTACATTATATCGTAAAATGCGTGCCTATAAAATATTTCATGCACAATTTTTTCGTCAATATTTTTGTCAAATGCTGAAACAAAAGGATACATACTTTAAAATGTTTCAAAATAAAAACTATTTAGTAATTACTATCATTTATGACTTGCTAAACTTTTGTCGGCAAGGGATATTTTGTTGTAATGACGCCAATAATTTATCACAACTAATAATAACATAAAAAAACTTAAATCAATTAATGGCTGTTTATTTCTGCGAAATAAAAATATGTTCTAATCTGTTTAAAAAAATTAAATGTTTCTAAAAAGTTTCTAAAATTAACCCTACTTCATAAATAAAAACATTTTATTTTCGTTGGTATAATATATTTGATGATACTAGAAGCCAATATGTATTCCCTACATGTATACTTCATTACCACCCTATTACCAATTGAAATGACTCTCTGCTATGTCATAATTATCCTTTTCCTAAAATCTAAATTACTTTATTTTAGTGAAAAGGAGACCATAGATATTTATAATGGTCTATTTTTTTTATTAAGTTTTCCTCGTCAATCTATCTCATCCTAAGGCCTGTCTTGTTTTGTACATCGAAGAAATCGAATGCGAGAACATTTGAAATCCTTGTCTCGAGAAAAATGGTGCACCACTAGCGATCCCATGGATACAATTTTCTCCTTGTAACTCACAACTTGATTTGGTTCATAGAACCGCCTGTAGTACTTATAAAGAAAAGCCAAGTAATCCACATATCTGGCGGTCGAATGCGCTCATGTGCCTCCGACTCGGCCGTTATACCTGTCCCTACAACTCCATAAAAGCTCACTCAGACCGTAGGACTTTACCACGTGTTAAAAAAACGTCGAAAGACGAAGATAAACTGTATGGTTCTACTTCTCCCAGCCCAATCGGAATGTAAAAGAAGGATTATTCATGAAAATATTAAATGAGAGGAATTTGCCTGCTAAGGATTCGAACTTTGGACGATTTGATGACTTGATTGATTTCTCACCCGCTTCTTTTCTAAAGTTGACCATGGTTTTCACCCGTAACGGGAGAAGGGGAAGGCGAGTCGGGGGCGAGTCAACCTGAATGCACCCGAGGAACAATTCCCCCGCCCCTAGCGAAAGAAAATGTTTCCTCTCTCCCTCCCCTGTTCCACCCCTCCCGATATCTATTGCGAGAGAAGGACGCCCGGGTAATCGCCGAGCGGAAACGTTCGCATGGTTTCCCGTTAAAATTTATATTTTTTTGCCGTCTAGAAGGAGTAAAATGTGACGGAAGGTAAATAGACGCCTAGAGGAATTAACGGATAATAATTGGCGTAATAAAAAGCGTGCAATAAAGATATAGGCGACTTGGAACTCATGCCTGTGGTTGACTGCTCTGTCACAAGAGGGGCTCACGTGTGCCCCGCATTGAGAATTCACCGATGCCAGTTTGAACGCAAAGGGCAGGGCTCGCCGATTCGAAAACATTGTAAGGTCGACTGCGTTACTGATTCACTCGTGAGAAACAAGAAAAAATATAGAAAATAAGCCGCCGCCATAACCAGAAATGGATATATTCAGAGGAAATGGGATTCAATAAACGTTCTTGTAATGGATTCTAATCCGAAGTTTTTAGTACGAATTAAGACAGTGATTAATTTATAGCATTACGATCCTTGATATTAAGAGGTGGATATTATACTTCTCGTCATTTCTGAGCAAAAGTTAGCTTTCGTGTCCAATAAATGCAGTCCTAATGAATTCCTTAAAATGAATAATTTTCCAATGATATCAAATGTATAGCTGAGATATTTTTACATTAAATATTCATATAGATACATAACAACGGAAAAATGTTCATTATAGATAAATGTTGCTATTTTAATGGTATCATAAGGTCTTGGCAAGTAACTAAATACTTTAGACACAAAGAGTGAAGTATCAGGCGCACGCGTGGAATTTCATCATTATAAATTATTTTTGTGGAAAATTTCACGTCTTTATATTCATAAATAATTTAGGTGTAAACGTAATATTTTTTTTCGGCGGTAGACTAGTGTATTTAAGCGTCAGTTTTGGCTTTAGTTTTCGTATGTGATAAGTACAGTCCTCAATTTATAAAATGTCTACCATAGTGCTGAGGTAGCTTTGTGACGTGCGCAACTCGGGCAAATAATGTTCGTGAAACGCTCATGCATGACTGTCTCCAATGACCTACAAATTAATTCTAACGTCCATCTTGTGTGAGAAACCTTGGCTATAATTTCCTTGAGAAAATTGGTGGGAGCCATATTGAGAAGCTGTCTCAAAAATTTTGCAACGTCTTCTTGGAAAAGAAAACATGAATGTGAATATTAGAGGGAAACTCTTTCTTAACCCTGATTGTAACCCAATTTAGCAAAAGGGATGAAAAGGGGAATTAAGAGTAATGACTTTCCGGCGATCTCCCGGGACAAAAGCGACGCTCGCATCCATAAGTAGTTCTCTTTTGTATCCGACAACTGCCGATCTGCTGACCCATCTGGATCACCATACGTTAACATTCGACACATTAATGCGTTTTTAATTGGCGGTCGCTTGTGTCCTTCTCCTACCGTCATTATGCTACACAAAATCTTCGTAATTTCACGTCAATATATAAGAAATATACGTGAAAAACTACAGAAAATCAAAGAAAATTGAATTATTACATCCCAAAGTTTAAACTTTAAAAATTAGATAAGAATTTTTATACTATTTTAATAGAAACCTAAATTCCTGAAAAGCTTAAATTCTTTTGTCGGTGCATTTTCTTCAAATACTACACTCAAAGATCCCACAGTTTTCTTCGAAAATTTTCAAATCAGTTTTATCGTCCTTCACATGTCTTTTATGATATGGACTAATGAAGTTTTCATTTATAAGTGTGGTTCACTAGCCACTTTTCAATATTCAATGCCGTAAATAATAACCTAAGGTTTCCGGGTTAAATGAGGGCTGGTTGTAATTTTAAAACCACACTTTTTAAAATAAATAATGTAACTTTTAATTCTTTTAAAATCCAATAACATATTGAATTGAAATTGAAATCTTAATTTTTTCCCTCATTTCAAATTATGTTAAACAGAGAAAATGAAATAAATTTGAATATAGAATATATTAGAGCCCCGAATGCGGAAAAGAAGTTATTACTGAATAATATGAACGGCAATCTACTCTGATAAATACAGCATCTCCACAAGAGGACAAGTTTACAACATCCTTGAAAATCTATTTTTCAAAGATTCTTTTTCCAGTTCTAATTTAATATGGGATTTGTGGCCAGTACATAATATATTTAAATAATACTTTAACTAGTTATGAAAATATATAAAATATGGGTTACAATTAAAAAATATACGAAAAATATATTAAAACAGATATATGAACTTTCATATCTTGATGGGTAAAAAAACAGTTACACTAGAAGAAGATTGGTAGCGATATATTATCCAATTAAAGTTAATATCAAGTGGTGGGATTGGTAATTAGGTTTCTATAAAAATGAGGCTAGGAAAGGGTGATAATAGATTGAGAAAAAGTGTGTTCCATATGTTTCGAATGAGAGAACGGCAAGAGCAATATGGATTTGACCGATAAAACTATCATCCATGACATTAAGAATATTCAACGCCGGGTAGTAGTGTTATTTGAGACCTTTACTGAATAAATTGTTAGGTGAAACTATTCGAGTTATTGCGGAAATAGAGAAAACAAAACAATAATCATAGCAGAAGATTAATCAATGAAAATATAAAAGAAGTGGATTTACTTCTGAATTTGAAATAATATCCGCGGTCCAAAACTTAATTTCAGATCAAAGCATGCGCCAAAAATTATTGAAAAATAGGCATCAGTTTCAATATATCGGATCATATATTAGGAGATACCTCGAAATACTTCTTGAATTCATTAATGACCGTATTCAGTCGAGTGGGTAGCGCGCTCGCCTGCTATAACCCAACCCTGCTGTCCGGGGGTCCGAAGCCCGCCCAGGTCATGGGCGTTGTATTTGTCTATTAACAGTTTTATTGAATGGCTGTCGACATAAAGGGTCGTGAAAATATGCTAAACCCACTTAAAAAAGCGACCCCAGATTAAACGGGGAAATGCTTGGGACGAAAAAAATGCAGGAACGAATTTGTCTTATGGAGGAGTAAAATGGTACTTTTTGGTGTTCAACACTTTTGGATTAACAATCATCATCGCTATAGGTAAAACTTTAGGACTTCCATTTACTCGAAGAAAAAAGACAACTGCATTGATAATAATCTCATCCCTTTAACCAATTTACAATACCATACCCTTTCCACCGATTGCTTATTGACATGTCACATCTGTCACGGGGCATGGAAAAAAGGGAAATGTGAAAAATGAATCCGTTGAGCAATCCCGAAATGGCCTCAGTAGCCAATCCACCGCGACGTGTAAGAAGTATTACCCTTCGAGGCATTCC
>WURS02028034.1:0-11705 GCA_011762765.2 Rhinocypha anisoptera | reverse complement strand
TCAGGTCCACGCCGTGGTGCCACGCCGTCATGCCACGCCGTGGTGAAACCTGGGTCGTGAAAATAAAGTGTATTTATGTGAAATTATTTCCCAATCTTCTACGATGGAAAAATTCCACTAAGTAAAGACTGAAACCATTTCAAAAGTTTAATCGTTTTGATTAAAAACTGTTATCCCCTTCGGATGGGATTGTGTATCATTTATGATTCAACCCGAACTAGTAGTAGTATTTTTGTTTATAGGGTGCTTCGACGGCTATCGCCATGTCGCACCTCTTCAAGACATAGAAAAATCCCTATTAAATAAACACGACACCCATGCCCTTGAGGGGACTCGAACCCGCGATCTTTGGGTCAATCTCCGAGCGCGCTAAGCCCCAGGCTAACCCGGTCGGCTCCATCCCGAACATGTTTAAAAATATCTCACCCTGAGAAACTTGGTCAATTTCTAATGTGAAATCTTGCTCCTTTCTCATCGTAGGCTCTCTGATGACACGCGAGCCGCTCGACAGGGAATCCAAGTCCGTGTACACCATGTGGGCGGAGGCGCAGGACGGAGGCGACCCGCCCCGCGGGGCTCGCGTCCCCCTCCGCGTCATCGTCACCGACATCAACGACAACTCACCGCTGTTCGCGGAGCCGGACGAGGACGTGGTTGGCGTGCGAGAGCAGCAACCGCCAGGCACCGAGGTGACGAGGGTGCGGGCCGCGGATGCCGACGAAGGAAACAACGCCACCATCAACTACTCCATTCTCAAAGGTAAGCAGGAATATTTCAGAAATGGGTCTCCGAAGTAGAGCGTATCTTTTTTCTAATGAAACGTCGAATTAACAAACTTATAAAAAAACTGACAGAAAACCTTCTGGCAGAACCGTTTTTGAAGGATTCACTTTATTCCATAACAGAAATATTTATTTTTGTTAAAACTACTGAAGTTCACTAAGCCCTATGGTCACAATACATTTTGGAAATGTTCAAGCGTAGAAAATCACAGCATCATGGATTTCGAGAGCACTCTTGAATACAGTGTTTTATGATTAAAAATTGCCTTTGCTTGGGAGTGATGTAGACACTAAACTCATTTTAGAGAGAAAGAACAGTCGCTGAAAACGGAGTGGTTTTTAAACCCTGTTCAGAATGGTATCACACTTGAATCAATTTCGTCAGCACCCCTACAGAATAGAAAAAGAGAGCTGAAAAGTGGTCTTAACCTCGTGAATCTATTTGAAAATCAAGAAAAACCCAATTATTTTATGTAATTTTACGACTATATGCTTTCCAAAAGGTTCAGAACATGCAAAAAAAACTTATGGGAATAAATTCGACAAAATCATGTCTATCATCATTGTATCAAGAGAACGTAGATGTAGAAATCACATCGTGGATTGTTTCTTTTAAATATGGTTATAGCCATAGGTGCAAATTAAATGGTGGATCTGGATCACTTTCTATTTTATAGAATTTTAGCTGCCCTTTCATAATTTATCTTAACTGACTTGCATACGTCTTGTCTTTTTTTCTTCTTCATACGACAGCAAACCCCGACATGAAGCACAAACATGCAATTTAGTTCCAGAAGAATACACCGTAGGATACTTCTGAGGGAATAATATCTTTTCACGAGGTTGAGAAATGAGCGACGATGATGTGAATTTTTAAGATAGTTCTGATTCCAAGAAAGCTGTAAGAAAATGTTTGTTCAAAAGACAGAGGTCTTATAAATAGCCATACGTATTCTTTCTGGAGTTCACGTGGGTTGTTCAACTCGGCTCGGCGATGTCAACTGATGGATCGAAAATGAAGAAAAACGATATCTTCTTCCGTCCACCCACCCCGTTATATTTTTCCTCGGTTGAATGTGATTTCTTGGGTTCTCTTTCGTTTCCCCCAGGCGAGGAAAAAGTTGTCGGTATTTCGAAATGGATGGGCAATACCTGCTCTCTCTCTCTCTCTGAACGTTCGCTTGGGAATCTCTCGTCACTCGCGCCTATAAATCATTCCCCGTCTCTTCAGTCGCACACGTCATGGCAAAGTTTAAGGGGTTCACTCACTCTCCCTCTCTCTCTCCCGTCATTTCTGTTACGTTTCTTCATTCTTTCCCCTTTTCCTCCTCTTCTTCATCCTCTCCATCATTCTTTGCATCGCTTTCTCATTTCGCAGCCTTCATTTTTCGAACCAGCCTCCAATCCTCCAACCATCCACACCTTTCGACAACCGGCTTTGCAACATCGATTCAGCTTTTTTTATTTAACCGAGTACATCTAGTGAGATATCATTTCACCCTGATCTGTTAATAATTATCCTTGTGGTTACTTGTTTTTTCCCCTGTCATTACAGTCCATGTTCATGATTTATTATTCCTATAACAATCAAAGAAAAACCCTTTACTATGTCTGGAAACATTACTGCTTCCTTAGAATTCATAATTTGGTGTCCGTTGGTCTCATGGGCCGTTTTCTGTGTCCCTGTCCCGCGTAATTTTTCTACCTTTTATTCCTACCTTATAGTTTCCTTGCGTAAAACGGGTCAAATGATCTTTGAATTATTGCGTTAAAATACAGTTAGGGGATATCTAGTTAAAATGTCTTCTTCCCCATTAGCAGTTTTCCCTTCCATGTCCCTCGTGTCTTGTATCTTCCCTTCTCTTGATCGTTGCCTCAAACCCACCTTCGCGTCCCTTCCGACCAAACCACCATCTCCACACATCTTCCACTTTCAACCCCATTTCCACCCTTCTCGCCCTTTTTCCCGTTCTTCATTACATCCCTCTCTCAAGTTCACCTACCCGTCTCTCCGCAGACACTTCCTTCCCTCGCCCGCTCTATCTCTTCTCTTTCTCTCTCTCCCTCGCCATTTGACTGTTTTTAATGGCTTCTCACCCCTTGGCCTTTATAAGTGGGTTTGGACGTGTACGGACGGAGATTGATTGAGGGAGGAAATGGGAAGGTAAGAAGGAAAAAGGACGAGGGGAAGAAGAGGATTTAGGAGAAATTAGGAGCGCAAAAAAGGTGAAAGGACTAAACGAAGAACGTAGCTCTGTTCTATGTACCAACGGAGAACCTTTACCCTTGTTAATACCGGCTTTGTGCTACGTCGAGATATCATGAAGGAAACAGCATGACATTATTTCCGCTCGTCGTCAATACAAATTATACGCATCAGAAATATTTCTAGTTTACGATATTGGATTATTCTACGTAGTTCATTCATGAACGACTAATATTTTGATTCAAAGGATTTCACGAAAGTATGAGTTTACAATGCATTGGCATTCATCAAAACCATACCCTTTTTGTGTTACTGAGAAGGCTATATAATTAAAAATAACTTTTGATCTCAAGAGAAGCTATAGGTAAATATTATATTATGCACTCAGACGATTCGGATGATATTTTTGTTTGACAGAAACGTATTGAATGTCTTCTTACAATATTAGATAACTTTTTCGGTTTGTTTGATTTTTTGGCGGCAGATTTAAGAGTTTGAATTTCTCCTTTCATCGCAGCAGGTATCTTAAATGTACACAATGGGTGGGGATACAAGCCGAATTAGCTTTGTGAGCAATGGTCTGCTGTTATAACATGCAAGTGTGAAGTAATATAAATGAATATTTTTCGGAATGGAAATATGTTTAAAAGGAGTGACTAGTTATGGCGGTGAGCAGAGATGGCCATTTCCTTAGGCCAAATGATGATTCGATATTTTAGCTTCATATTCAAGGAACAATTATTAGAATTTTGCTTACTCGGGAAAAAAGAGAAGATTTTATCCGTTATGCTGAATACCTCCGCGATAATTTTAGACCGTCAGTAGGGGTAGGCAATGGTCCCGCAACAATCCATTGATGATTAATTTAAACGCTTATACAATTATTAAAATTCCGAAAGCTTGCACACTGCAACTTTTTAAAGTTGTCCTCAGTGATGTATTTGTCAAGAAAAAATAAATGTATATATATATATATATATATAAATCTTGATTTATAAGAGAATTATCTACACCCAGCACCTTAGGAAATTCATTCATTCAAAGTGAACTAAATGTAAACTACGTAACCATTCTATTGGCCTATCATTAGTGCGCTCCTAAAATGCCCGAGTGTATGAGCAGGGATGGGGTGGAGATGTAATGTGAGGCATGCATTCCTAGCCTTCCGCACCCCTGCCCTTCCACGTCCAACTCACCCTCGCCCATTCTCACCCAAGTCTTCTCCGCAGTCCCTTCTTCCCTCACCTCGGTCACCTCTCATCTTCCCAGGGCGGGAGGGGGCGCGAGGGGTGGTCAACATCCTTCCTACTCCGCCCTTTTAAGGCCGCTCTACCTTTGAAAGCAATCAATCACTGCCAATGCGCTTTCGCCCGTTCCCCTCTCTCCATCCTCCTCCTCCACCCCCCTTCTCTCCACCCACTTCCTCACTCCGCCTTCCCCCTCGCGCAACAAGTGTTTTCGGAAATGAGGGACTCACATCTCTTGTCATATTTTTATTTTTCCCAGCAGCCCCTCTCGCTCACTCTCCCTGTACGTTGGAATCTCTCCTGAATAGGTACTCCTCGACACGTAACAACGCAACAATGTTTGTCAAAGACGTTCCGCCCTCCTCGTCGGGAACTTCACTTTGGCGGACATTTCCGAGACGATCTCTCTTCACTAGCTCGCTTCCTCCTCCCCCCCGGATTCCTCCCGAATCCGGGAGGGGAGAGGGAAAGTGGAGTGGGAAGAGATTTTTCTCAAACCTCACGTGCCCATTTCAAGGAGAAGAGAGGATATACTACACTGCTCAGTTGAATTGGTTTCCGTGGAACTAAATGCGAATAAGAAGTGAGATTTTTAACTGTGTTCAATTAGTATTCTTTCTTGGTTTTAGAACTTTGATGTGAAAATCTTCTTCAAATCTTCAAAATGTCAATTAAATGTCATTAAGGAATTTTTGGGGACCAATTCATTTTAGTAAACCGGCAGTTGATCTGTTGTAAGGTAAAACGAACTCACCAGCTAACTGAAGTTTGCCATTATGAGTCCAAAGTGTAGCATAGGCATTTTCATTTGAGAGTATGGTATTATATGCAACCTGAACCATCATTGCGCCTAAAAAAATTAAATAATATGATATGGAATTCTTCTAATTATTTGTGGGAATATTTTTAATCAACTACAACCAGTAGGGAGGTCTATTAAAACTATTATTTTAACTGACCTCAGCTGAACCCTCAAAGTTTATTTGCATGATTTCTGTACGTATACTTTCAATAAAGATCTTGGAGTATTTAAATCATTGTTTTCAACGTGATTGAAGTGTATCACTGCTGCTAACTAGAACCCTGAATTTTTAATACGATCGCTCAGTTGCTATAGATGACCGGACATAATTCTCATCATCTTCACGTCATATCAAATACATTTGTGTACGTGATGAACCCTAACTCTTCTGCAAGCAGCATTGCGTTTACTTTCACGTACTCCTAGTGAGAAAAAATTCATTCCCAAAAACTGGCACAAACACCACAAATAAATGTGCACCGTGTTTCATAAATAAACCATAGACCTGCTTCGACATCAACTTTGACGAGTAACGTAATTTGATGAATGAATTTCTGCACGGGCTAAATAAAAGCAGAGCCGAAACACAGTGGAACCAAAGACGATTTCTAATAATTAATTTTTCGGGAGCGTTAATTATATATATAAATAATTATATAATGATACTGTTAGCAAGTATGGCATTGATGAACTTTGTCTGAAAAATGGTAGATGTAGGTGAATCTTCCCAAAAGTAGCAAAATTTTTCATTATTCCTATTGAATTCACGTACATCATTTCTTAAGACATTCTTTATGCAAATATTAAATGGTTTTCAAGTTTATTCATTGTGTTTGGATGTTGAATGCGACCATTATATAGAAAAACAAATCTTACACAAAGCTTGGATTGGTTCAAGTACTTTCATTTTATGCAATCGCGTGATATCGATTACATGAAACAAAATCGAAGAAATTATTAGAAGTAGAAGAAGCATTATCCGGCATGTTTAATGGTGTAGGGAAAACTTTTCTGCATTTATTCTAAAGTTCCACGTGCACCTGTCGGGAAATCACTTAGATATTTATCAATTAGCCTCACGTTTATCAAAAATACTCCAACAAAAATAGGCGGTAGCATTATTATAATACGGGGCGACTCATTAAATGAGTAAATTAAATGGGACGAAAGTGCATCACGTCGGATAAATCATTACCCATCTGGATGAACTCTGGGCGAAAATTATAGTGCGCTCCACTGCTACCACCGACACGACGGAAGTGACCACCTTTGAGGCGTTAAGTAAATTAAAATTTACACCTTTGACAGATTTGGATGTTGAATTTCTAACGCATTCAGGAAGTGAACGTTCAGGTCTCTTCCAGCCCTTATGCCCTCATAGTTTCATCAAAACTATTATTGGGGCAGGTGGGGGATCACAAAATAGGTGCATCGGAGCGCCGAAAGCGATGCTAATTCGAAGCGACCCTTTCAAATTTAATTACGTTCGGGCGCATCTGCCAATGCAGGTCTCACGCCTCAAAGTCCGGGTCCACGCGAGAATGCCATTAGTGCCTTTAATATAAAAAGTGATAACTTACTTTCATGAATTAGGTGATGGAAGAAAACGTATTCATTTATAATTCAAGACATTCTGTGTAAAAATGGTCGTAATTTTTTATAATTTTTCCTCATAAAAGCGTTTGGCAATTGTATAAATTATTCCTCAGAGCAAACGATTTGTAATCACTCATTTTGGGTAGACGGCCACGTTTATATCCCGCCTTGGAGAGCGGCTACGGCTGAGTGCTTTGCGACTATTTAAATCTAGAAGATCAGACGTTTTCCAACTTTACATCATTAAGATCGCTGTATAAATTATAATCTTTTTGATGTTTTCCAAATTTATCCATGCTATTTCTATGAAAAACGCTCTTCATGAATTTTGCGTCAAAGTTGATCTGTCTTCGTTGGACAATCCATTTCCCCAAATCACGAAATCATCCTTCCTATTTCGGTTCCACTAATGTGTTTCTCCGCATTCTCGTATTTCATTTTTGCCGATTCCTTTTTCAATCATCCTGTCATTGTTCCTTTTCAGGCAAAGACTCGGACGGAGCGGGCGTGTTCACCATCGACCCTACCAGTGGCGTGATCCGAACGCGCGTTTCTCTTGACCACGAGGAGAGACCCTTGTATAGACTGGCGGTGGCAGCTACTGATGGCGGAAGGCCCTCCAGAACATCCGTGAGGCTTCTAAGGGTTGAAGTCTTGGATTTCGACGACAATCGACCTACCTTCACGTCCTCCAGCGTCACTATGAGGGTGAGTTAAGCAGGCACTGTATTTCAATTCTTCACTTTGACGTAGCTAAAAATAAATATGCCAGTGTAAGTCACCTTTTAGCTAATTGGAAATCCGTGAACTTACGTGACTAATTCTGTGGTCCTTCTCTTACTCAATCCTTTTTCACATTTTTTTCATTCTGAAATTCTTTTCATAATTAGTTTCTAATGGCAATCCTGTTCCGTTACAACGAGAATAAATAACTAACCAACGGTCTTCGAAGTCTCCGAATGGTGACATTTTCCTTACGTTTGCGGCTACTTTATCAGTACTTATCTCTGAATAATTATACAATTTTAATTTCCTATAAATCTCGATTTTTGAAAGTCTATGAATGCGGTCTAGGTAAAAATAGAGACGGAGTAATACCTAAACTCATCCTTGAAAGTAGTACCATCTGTCATGAGTTGAAATGTTTAGAAAAATCTCCCCTTCCCATCGGACCTTCAGCTCCAATGGGATATAATTCCAGTCTAGTCATCATTAAGTGTTTGCCCTTCGACCCGCTTTGTGTTCCATCAAATGCCATAGCAACACTTTCCGTTATAATTATTGCAATTTAAGAATTTTTGTCACGTTGACAAACGCATGGGGTCTACAATAGAGGCGCCTGGTAGGTAAGTGGCCGCGGCCAAATCGCCCCCCCCCCCCCCCCCCCCCCCGGGGGAACCCCCCCCCCCCCCCGGCGGCCCCCTCCCCCCCCCCCCCCTCTCTCCGCCTCTCTGTCGTGCGGTGGAGAGTCGAAGGAGTCGGCCCCGTAGGAGGGGAGGAGGACAATGGGAGGGGAGGAAGGAGAAGCTGTGCGAGAGAGAGAGAGATTGGAGGGAGGGGGTTGTTGGAAGGACGGCGGGAGGGAGTCGGTTATAAATTATTTTCGTCTCGCTCCTTTAATTCTCGAGGAGTTTTTCGCCTCCCACGTTACATATTGCGGATGTGATTCCTTAAGAGATGGAGTGCCAAGCCAGCCCCTCCACCTTCTTTCTTTTCCTCGCCCTGCATCTCACCCAAGCATCTCTCCATCCCCCCCCCTCTCTCTCCCTCCCTACCCCTCTTCCCTCCATCCCTCACTTTCTTTTGTCTCTCTCTCTCCCTCCGCACACTCGCTGGCGAAGAGGCTGCAGAAGTGTTTGATTTTTCTCATTTTTTTTTCATTCCGCCCTTCTCCTCCGATGGCATTTTATTTCCGTCCTGATGATCGATACTGTGAACTACATCCGCTTCTCGCGAGAGATGTGGTGGGACTGATGGAAAGTTCTCTCGAATGCGACAGTGTTTTTTTTTGTTAGAAGCTTGCGTGCTCTTTGGGTGCACTGCGTAGTAAAATCCATCTTCCTCCATTGTTCCAGTTATGACGACGTTCTGAAGTAGCCTAGTAGCATTTAGCACGTCTTCCATCACTTCCATTTTTATCTGCATTTCAGAAATGTTGTTTTTAACTAAATATACCGAGATGTATCATATGTATATATATATATATGTATATATATGTATATATATATGTGTATATATATGTATATATATGTATATATATATATGTATATATATATATTTGTATATATATGTGTATATAATATATATATATATACACACACACATACACAAACACGAGGGTGGTCTGAAAAGTTTCTGACCCATCAAAAATACAAGACATTTTTTCTGAAATTTTTTTTTATTTTTGAACATAATCTCCTTGTAACTCTACACATTTCTCCCATCTCTGTAACCCGTCCGAAAAGTACTCGGAGTTTTTCTTTGCAAAATAATTTGTTCACGAAGGTGATTACCTCTTCATTTGACGAAAATCTCTGTCCTCCGAGCGCAATTTTTAGAAGGAACAAAAAGAAGTCACTTGGGGCTAGATCTGGTGAGTAAGGCGAATGGTCAAGCAGTTAAAACCGTATTTCGTGGATTTTCGCCATGGCAACCGCTGAGGTGTGAGACGGTTCGTTGTCTTGGTTTCTTTTTCTGCAAATGTGGCCGTTTTCCTGCAAGTTCTGCCTTCAGTTTGTCAAGTCATGATGCGTAGTATCCTCCTGTAATGGTTTTTCCTTTTTGTAGATAATCGATTAAAATAACTCCATGATTATCTCAAAAAACAGTCGCCATCACTTTCCCAGCCGAAAAAAAATTTTGTTTATTTGGAGCCGGTTCCCCCTGTGCAGTCCACTGTTTGGACTGTATTTTTGTTTCGAGAGTATAATGGTGTATTCAAGTTTCATATACAGTAATTAATCGGCGCCAAAACTCGGATTTATTGCGCCTAAACTGCGCCAACAAAGCGATGTAAATGTTCATTCGATCACAAACCGTTCTTTTGACATGTTCATAACCTCTGCTATCTCTCTCACTTTAATTCGGCGGTCGTATAGTACCATTTGGTGAACTAAAGCGATGTTTTCGTTGGTAGTTGCAATTTTTTTGACGTCCTAAACGTTCATCGTCTTCCAAGCTCTTACGGCCACGTTTAAATTCAGCTGCCCAAAACCTTTCAGACGACCCTTGTTTATGTATGTATATATATATATATATGTGTGTGTGTGTTTTCTAATAAATCAGATTCTTGCTTTGGCTTGCCTGTAACATTTCCACGCGTACAAAGAATTAGCATGGTAAATTACTCCTGCGGAGAGTTAAAGACCTTTTTCTTTTCTACCTTTTTTTCTTCTGTGGTCTTAGCTTACTTTTAATTCTCTATACTGTTATTTAGTTATCATTTACTTCCACTTCCAGCCTTATTTTTCTTAATCCTTCTCATTATCTTCTAATTATTCTATGAATTAAATCCTGCTCAGCTGACCTTTTATTTTTAAATATCTATGTAACACATGAATGAAATGTATCTAAAATACCTAAAATATTTAACAGTCATTGTTTCATGATCCAACTTCTTTTACCTGATATGGCATTTATGTTGTGACAAGGCGAAAATTACGTATATTGAGTTAAAATATTATATGATTTCTAAAATTTTTGTTTTACCATGAAGAATTATTTTTTATCGTAACAATGATATTCTAAGATAAAAATGCGACTTCGTTGAAAAATCTTTGTTTATATTTATTTTTATATCCAAGTTACATTTTTTAAAGTACATAAAATCATTTTCAAGCGTATCAAATTATTAATTTTAACATAATGACATTTCCGGCAATGTTCCCGTCCTATAGAGAATAGTTAAAGGGTTTTAAATATACATAATTTTCTCAGAAACACTACTTCATCCGCTATTTCTTTGTAGAATTTTATAGAGAAATATTTTCAAGCTTACTTCAGTGAGTTTCTAAGTGAAATTAAAAATTCTCAGCAAGAAAACTTGTGAAAACTAGAAGTAAAAAGGTAAAGTGGAAGGAACGCAGTAATATCTATCCATGTTTTCATTACTTTAAAGTTAAAAATGAATTATGACATTTTTTCTTTTGGGTTTTTATGATAATTAACTTAATTATTCTCGCACATCGTATTTCGTATGCTATTGGAAAAATGAGATTATCTACCTTAAGTTTCAGTCTTTTTGCAGCTCAATATTCTATATTTTCATGCTTTTTGATTTTAAGGTACTTAATCTTGAAATCCTGCAATGTTTAGATACAATTTAACTGGTATTAGTACTTTGATTATTTTATTATTTGTTATATCTTGTTAATTAGTCTAAAAATTCGTCAGAATCTTCAGATGTCCTTTTTAAGGACAAAATGTTACAAACCTTGTCGTTTATACACTATATTTATAATTTTTCCATCAGTAGTACATAGGAAATTTACCATCGCTAAATTTGTATTATCTTGTTCTTCTAAAATATTTCATCTAGGTTGAGAGCAGATGTCATCCATACGTCTAAATTTAACCCATGCATATTGATATTACAAATGACCCAACAAGGTAGCTCCAGTTTTTTTCGTAGTGATCGATATTTATAACATAGACAGAGAACTAAAATCGATGAAAAAATTAGGTTTTGTTACACATTAAGATGATGTGGTCACGACAGATTGGTAACCTACACATCACTACATTATAATTTCGTTAAACGAATGGGTTTGATCATGAAAACACTCCAAAAATTCTCCGATACAGGAAATTATACGGCTCTCTTTCAAGTGTAGGAATGATGGGGTCACTTCTCTTTCTCCAGAACAGGATTCTCGTCGGACCGATGTCAGTTCAGGTAGGGGAACCCCGAAAAATTTCTCCTCTCCACTCTCGCCGTGCATGAATCTCCCAAAACCCCTTTTTTCTCCTCCGTCCGACTTCACCAGCACCGAATTCCCCCCGTCCCTTCTCGCCACCGGCCTCTCCACCACCCATCCCCACACCAATCCCCAGCCTCCTCCCCCCCCCCCTCC
>WURS02028023.1:0-11706 GCA_011762765.2 Rhinocypha anisoptera | reverse complement strand
TGAAGGTGACATGTGGTGATGGAGTCATGGATGTGTCGTTAGCGCGTTCATGGGTGCGACAGTTTAATGAAGGCAGATCATCATGTGACAAAGTACCAAAACAATCTCGGCCTCGCACACCGACAGCGTCATAGCGATTTTCCAGTGGTTAAAACAGACTCCTAAAGAAGCTTTTACCGCGGCCATAGAATCATGGCGTCGACGTTGCGAAAAACGTATACGGCTGCAGGGAGATTCCTTCGAGAAGTACCACAAGTTTAATTGTTTTTAAAATGAATAATTAGTTAGAATAAAAATCGGAGGTGTTATAACTTGAATGCACTTCGTACTATATGCTATTAAAGTGTGGGTACTAGATTAAGTCATGGGAAATCTGCGGCAGAGGAATGAGTGGGATGTAATTGAGTGGAATTTGTGGCGGATGAGTGGAATTAATCTTGTTGTTCCTAAGGTTAAATGAACTCTGTCATCACGTAGCGAGCTATCCCTCATGTTGTTATCAGAAAGTTGAGCTTAAAGAACACGGAACTTCCAAATGATTTCCTTTGCCGTGTCTTCCTCTATGTTCGTCCTCTCTTACGCTGACTGCGATACGAGAGTCAGGAACTACTCAATTATGTGCCTTTTACGTAGTTAAGTTCACAACTAATGGGATGACTAACTCACGACTTCCAGAACACGAACGAGTCTGGCACGGGGAGAAGATACGATAAGTTAAGTAGGGAGGAAAACGAAACACTTTCCTCACGCGCACAAAGAGGACTCACTCGAGGTGTACCGCGGCAATCATTATCACTATTTTTGATACATTGCAGGTGCGAACTTTACCAATCTTCTAATATATTTCCATCCTTTATTGAAATTTATATGAGAAAAAATTTAAATTATTTTGACTCAGATTCCAAGCCGAGTGTTAACTTCCGAGAACACGAAATTGAAAAAAATGTTCGACTTAAGATCTTAAGTCAAATTACGTCTTGTATGTTGGGTCTTCCTTTAGTTATATTAACAGTATGGCTTCAACATTGGGTTTTTACACATTAATCGTACATGATGATTACGAAGGATAATCTAACCACCCCGCATACCCAACATTCTACCCTCTATTACAACCTTCAACGACCCATAGCCTCTGAGTACCCCTTCCATCCACCTTTCCTTTCTTTTTTGGATCCCTCGCAGCAAACGCCTCTCCTCCCCTACCATTCTCAAATTTCTTCATTTGTTTTTATCTCTGTCCACCTCACATTCTCCATCCGTCGCCAAACCCACATCTCAAAAACCTCCAATCTCCTCCTCATCCTTCCTCATGGACCAGGTTTCGGATCCACATAATGCTACGCTCCATATTAGGGTTTTCACTAATCTTTTCTTCAAATCTTTATTCACGGTCCTTCTCATTAACTCTTTTCTTTTCGCAAAGGCCTCTTTCTGGCTAATGCAATTACTCGTCTGATATCCATGTCACTACGTCCATTTTCCTCTATGATGCTTTCCAAATAAGTGAACTTTTCTACCTGTTCTAATTCACTCCCTTCTAGCTTGATATTCAGCCTAGTCTTCCTACTTCTCGAAAATCTCATTGCTTTCGTTTTCTCTTAGCGTACTACTTCAGTCGGAATTGCGATATTTGATGTTGTAAATAATCCGTACTGGTCTTTGTGTGGACGATGAGGAGAGGGAATAAAGAGGGGAGGTACGTGATTTTTATGAGTATGTTTGGAGCAACATAAATGATATCAGTTGTTTAATGCTTGTATTCGCAGACGGGGAAGGCTGGCCCGAGAGCTGTCCATTCCATACGGATAGGAACGCGAATATGGGATAAATTGACGGTATATTCAAGGAAATGAAGGGATGTCGATAATTTAGGGTCGCATTTCATGCCCATTTTCACACTGCTCCTCCACTTCATTTGGTTATCCGATGGCAAACCCATTGTTCCTAATTTGTTTCCATAATTCACCAATTTTTCCCCCTCCAACTACTGTTTTGGACACATTAATACAGAAGAGTCACTCATTGAGAGTACACCGTTGGCTCACGGTTCCTTCACTCGATGAATTACGCAGATTATCGCATACTTGACTATTCCTGTCGTGTTTTTCAAACCATCCCGCAATTCCTGTGAATGGGAAATAAGTCCAGGGTTTAACCACATAGGAAGAACCATATGAACCATTAAGGTTCAACCATATAGGAAGAATATAAAAATTGTTGTTCACCTGAAGGAGCGTTGGAATAGTGGAATATGTACGAGTACAGAGAGCAGGACGAATGCGAAAATTAAGTTCATGGTATGCGACCCATCGCGTCGCATTCCCCTTTAACTCCAATTTCCATTGAGTTTGCCAAAGCTTCCCAGTTACAACGCTGTCGATGCCCTTTCAAATTTCGAAACGATACAAGCAGTAAGTGCCATTGGCATATGCAGCTCAAAATTGCTCTATTAATTGGCCATTTGTCGCTCTGGCCGTTGTTTTAGAGGAGATCAATTTCGTCCATGTTGGAAATTGCCCAATCTCCCGGCGACGGTTCATTAAAATGGTCTATCGAACTTCGATCTGCCTTTGTGTCCCCCACAGAAGCTCTCCGCTTCAGAAATGTGCGCAGAACCGTCGCCAGAGTTTGGCCTGTCGGGAAGTCATTACGACTAGTTCGCAATTCATCGCGGGGAAAGGTTCCATTTATTTTCTCCGGAGAGCTTGCATTAATAATGGGATTTTATTGGGGTGTAGTTGAGAAGGGAGTTTGATCTTAGCAGCCGGTGTTTCGCTGGAATTTGCTGGGCGGTGGGCGGGGTTTACAGCTTCAGTCCAGTCAGCACGGTAAGCGGCAATGACTTCTGTAATTGGTTCGAATATTTTACGATTGACAACCTGAACTATTCTATATATGCTTTCCGTCATAAACTGTTTCCGATCCCCTCTAACGGCTTTTCAGTCTATGTTGTAATCCTTTCTGTATGTCTCGTCTATACAAATTGTATTAATTTTTTTAAATTTATTGGTAAGGTGAAGAGATGAATTTTCTCTGGTAGTTAGTCACAATTTTCCCTCCTGGGTTGTCAAGACGAAGTCTCTATCAAGTTCTCTCAAGTTGTCCCCTAAGGTTGGTTTGTCGCAGCCGATCACTTATCTCTACATTCCTCCCTGTATTCCTTGCTCTTTCCTTCAGTTCTCTGTATGTGTGTTGCATCCGGCATCTTCTATTATTTGTTCCATGTACTGTCATCGTCGTGGTCATCCTTTACCTTTCCTTCCTCCTGTTAAACCTTCTATTACCGTATGAAATAGTCCTTCGTGTCTTAGTACCGATCCAAGTTGTCCTCCTCCTCACCAGATATTTCCACATTTCTCTCTTTTCTCTCCCACTCTTCTGAGTGTCTCTTCATTCGTCACTCTATCAACCCAACTCACCTTTAGAAACTGTTTCTAACACCACATTTCGAAAGCTTCGATTGTTTTCCTGTGCCAGCAGCTAGGATATTCCATGTCTCACATCCGTACAGAGCTACACTCTCCATGCGCAACGCTGTAAGAGTTTTTTCTCATCCCCAGGCGCATGCTTCCTTAGGTGAGCAAACTTTTCCTAGTATAGGACTCCTTCTTAGCATGTAGGATTCGACTTCTAGTGTCCTTCGTGTCTCTCTTCCCGTCCTTTGTAAATTTACTGCCTAAATATTCAGTATATCCTGAAACATTTCCTACTTCCTCCCCTCCTACTCTTATTCTTTCTTCTCCGTTTCCGTCCTTTCTGGTCGCTAATTCCTTCATTTTTTGTTTATTTATCCTCATGCTACATTCTGCGAAAACTCTCTCCATCGTTGCCAACATTTTCTCCAACTCCTCCTCGCTTCTGGATATAACTGCTATACCATCTGCAAAGCGCAGCATATCTATTTTTCATTCTTGTATTTTTACCCCTCCCTCTATGGTCTCGCGCACTTCATCTATTGCTTGTTGACAGTGAACTGGTGTTGACAGTTAAATTGGTGACTGTGAACATACCTGCCTCACTCCTTTGTTTATTGTTGATTCTCTTTCCGCTTCTAATTGACTAATTATTTCCACTTGATTTTCGTAAAGGGCATATATCAAACTGAGAATAAAAACAGCACTTTTCCACAGAAAAATAAAACTTTAATGTACAGCGTACGTTTCAGCTCACTGAGCCATCTTCAGGTACAATCAGTACCTGCAGATGGTTCAGTGAGCTTAAACGTACGTTGTACATTAAAGTTTTATTTTTCCGTGGAAAAGTGCTGTTTTTATTCTCAGTATGCTCGATGACATGAAGGGAGGCAGAGCTTACGGCGGAGTATTATAAATTTTTCACTAAAAACGTAAATAAGTAAGTATTTTAGAAGATACAGGTCCTCGGAAGGCTCTGATGATTTCTTGCATGGACTACTGTCGCCCACCAAACTTAAATTTGAGGGGCAAAATTATATTTTATTGACTTATTTTTGCGAACTTCCTAAAAATACAAAAACAAAAACTCAAGACGGCAATTGCAAAAATACCTGGCCTCGCGAAAATTTCAGGGAAACGAGGGCGCATACGAGCAACTTTATAACTCCCAAAGAATTCCAATTAATTTTATATTTTCCCTATTCATATACCTTTTTAGCTTCTGATTCGGCCCCTGAAAACACTTGCCCTAGTTCCTTCAATCCTCCGTGTATCCTTCCATAAACACCAGAAGTAAAACACCATTTGAATTTGAGTTGTGTGTGAATGTGTGGAAGTATGAGATGATGAAAGATGGTTCTTTTCCTTCCCGTGAGTCGAGTCCTAAGGCAGAGTCATTACCTTATGAAAGAATCATTCCCTGTATCACCCATCACTACCTCCTTTTTTCCTCCTCCTCCCTGCCTCCCCCGCCGCCGCTCCCCGACTGCCCGCCATGATTTACATCTTCCCTCGGCCGACGCTGGATATTTCCCGGAACTCGTCAGTAGTTTTAGCGGTGGCAAAGCTTTGAAATACCCTCCTTAAAAAATGCCTTGTCCTCTTGCCAAATATGAGATGCTAATTTATGACCTGCCCTTAAGGAAGAAAAAAACCGAGACGAGATCTGTTGATACTGTGAAGGCTGTGTGGGGGTTGGAGGGGAAAATGAGGAGACATTAAAAAAAATCGGGTTGGGTAGGGAACTAAGAATTAGAGTTGTACGAGGATATAAGGGCGTTCGGATTATGAGGAGGACGTAATAAAAGACCAGTGAGAGAAAAAGGGAGAATGAGTACGAAGAAAATGGGTATTTGATGTTACGCAGGAGATGGTAGGATTATGTCCATTGCTAAGGGACAAATTTAGTGGGGGGGGGGCAACATTATACGTCCTTAAAATACAAAAGATTTTGTAAGAATCTAAAAACTTAGAAAAACCAGTTAAGGGGGGGGAATCCGCAGAGAATGAACTGGATTTTTAAGTGAGAAGAGGATCGTTTTGCAGAAAGGAAATATGCTGAATAGGCGTATTCAGAGTGAAAAGAAAATATATTTAAATCACTGTGAACATAACACGATGAAGGGAAAAAAAGAGTTAAGAGACCGAGGAATATTCGTGGCAAACTTTGAATGTATCTTTTGAAAATTCCTTGAAATTTCCCATGACTGTTTCATGAAAGTAACTGAAGAGACAGCTGTCGATGACAGAATGAGATGAAGACAAATAACAAAATATGATGAGATACTTTGTTTTAATAGGCAGATAAACCTCATAAAAATTATACGATCGAAAATATAATCTGAAATATCCCATTTACTGGCAGACCGGGGAAAACGATTATTTTGGTGTTAACTTACAAAGAAATTGCATTGCATTAAAAACCAACAAAATATCAAAAATATCAGTTCACTAAATAGTTACACCATACATAAGTTTACACAGAACGATTACATCGTTATGCTCTTCATTTAGAATGGATGAGTATATAACATCGGCAAGGAAATTATGCATCAGACATTAAGGTCCACTGTGACAAACTGAAAATGTGTATTATAATGCTAAAGGCCATATATTACGAAATTATACTTCCAGTCTGGGTGTAAAGTGTAGGATGCCAACCTCTTTGAGTTCATGGCTATACTCAAAATATTCCTTTAGCTGAAGGACATGAATAAAACACTAATTAAAATACATTCACTAAATATTACATAATCCAAAAAACTGGAAATACGTTTCAGTCTAGTTCACTATAAAATACCACAGGATAGCCAATTAATTCGGGGATAAACGAGTATCTATCAATTGTGTTTGTTAATTTACCGCATGCATTATTTTATGGCTGAGTATTCTGTATAAGAATCCAATCATAAATAACCTCCAAAAGTATTTTCACAGAAAGCTGATAATCGCCGACCGAAATTAACATCGCTGGCCTTAACCACATCCATTAATTTTCTAAAATTAAATACCTCAACAAGGAGGGATTTTTTTTAGCACTGCCCACTTAAAAAAGGAATTTTTGCCGATTTTCGACTTATTTTCCTGAATTATAATTCTAACTTCTGTTTATTTCCTTAATCTTTTTGGTCTTATTGAATTTGCATTCATTCCCTGTTTTCCCTCTGCAATATACTCTATAATCAACCTAACTCACATTATACCAACTATTTTACTGGTTTTCACTCAAAATATATGCAGCATTTTTTTATTCCTCTAATGCGATATTATCAGGAACAAAGCGCCGAACCCAGATTTGCATTGTATAATAGTCCATAAATAAAACTAAAATGTATTAGTCTGACAATAATAAAGATGAGTAATTTATCAATTTGGGATTCTTGATGGAACAAAAATCATGCCAGGAAAAGACAAGAGGATTTTAAAGTAAAATTAGGAAAAAATTCACACGAGAAAAAAAATAGGATAAATTTACTACACAAGAAGCATTATTACCTGCGTCGTAGGATCTATGGAGATTACTTGCATTAAAGCAAACTGTGTTAGTAAAGGCTTACTAATCTGGAGAATCAATAACAGAGAGGGTTAATAAAACTTCCATGGTACTAAGCAACGGTTTTTAAAAGTTTATATGGACTATAAGGATTTAAAGAACTACACGTTTGGAATTTTATGTTTCTACGACTCGGACGACGGCAGTTACATGGGAGTAAAAGATTATAAAAGAGGGAAATGTGTAGTCACAGAGGAAGGATGAGAGTAAAATGTAAAAAAAGTACCTACTTAAAGAAAAAAATCTTCCGAAGAATGGCTGACAAGACTAGAGAACTCAATGGAAGACAGAAAACAAGAAGATAAAGGAAATTCATTATAGCCATTCCAAGACTCCATTATTCATTTAGGACCTTATTGCCAATGGCCACACTGGAAAAGGAGGGTTACAGAGGCCAGCCAAGGAATTGAGATAAAAGGTGATAGATGATGATAACAACTGGAGGAACAAAAAGGCCAGTTCAACTGTAATTGGGAGAATTTTCGAGAACCTATATTCGAGTTAACTATCCAAAAGCGTAATTATTAAGGTTGGAAATTAAGAACCAGATACATAGGCAAGTAAAATCGAGGGCAGGACTGATTAATAATTCAAAATTACGTGATTTTTTTGGTGAATATTTTAGGTCTTCCAAATTTGAAACTCCGGTAAACGCTTCCGAGTTCTCTTTTCTTGGAGCCCTTATCATCCTTCGGAGGAAAGATTTCCATCGTTGCCGTAATTTGCGTGGAAAAGGGATTCGTTGCCTCGTAAAAATGTCCATTTATCAGCTATTTATAATTAAGGTAGCGGTCTAACGATAAATTTGTGATTTCCCTGTAGTTATTATTTTCCACTCACTTTACGTAACCTATAAAGGAAACTTTTACAACCAAGTTTTCCTCCAGTCGAAAATCATCTTCATGGTCTCTTAGGACGAGTCAAGGCTTGCATCGCTCATCATTACCTCCCCTTATGATCCCACTGTTTTGGCCAGATTCCGACGACCATCTAGCTCTACGTACGTTGCTCCACACGAGTCTATCTCACTCAATTTCGTCCTATTCCGTTCGATCTCACCCCCGTTAGGAAATCCACTTACACTCTGTAAACCCTTACCGGTGCTTAAAGGCCAGCTGCCGCCACCGGATCACTGGCACGATATTTATTCAGTGCACGTCCCCACCCGTCCCGTGCATCGCGTCCTATTCCGCAGCTATAAAATCTCGCCCAATCAAGACCTTCGAAACACACCCTTTGCATCTCACCCACCAGTTTTCCCTTCCTCGCTTCACCCCCAAAATGTTGGCAGTTTTCCGCCTTCCTTCAAACCCCTCTTCCTCACTCTCTCTCTTTCTCTTTCCCCCATTCTCTTTTTTTCTCTCTCCTTACGTCTTCACTCTTCGGCGTTGGGGCGCCTCCTCCTCTCCCACTGTCAACCCTTCCTGCCACGCCCCCCTCCACCCCGAAACATCGACCCCTCCCCCCCCCCCTCTCACAAAAACCTCCATTATTTTCCTCTTCCGCTCACTCCCTCTCATATTTCTCTCTCTCTCTCTTTCCTTCTTCGTTCCCTTCCCTCTTCTTTCCCCGCCATTTTACCCCCTTTAATCTCTTCCCACACAACCCCCCCCCCCCCCCCCCACCTCTCGATCTCCCCTTTCAACTCTCTCCCCTTTTCTCTCTCTCTCCTTCCACTCCACCCATCTCTCCCCCTCCCCCTCTCTCTCTTCACTCCCATCTCACCCTTGAGGCTACGCTGCGCCAGGGTAAAAAAAAAAAATATATATATATATATGTATAAGGGAAAAACATGTAATAAGAGGGGGGAAAAATGAATGAGGGACCACCACCACCACCACCAAGGACACCATGACGAAGGTCTTTTATCCCTTTTCACGTTTCCCCTACCCTTTCCCCTCCCTTCCCTCCTCTCTCCCCGTGAAACTCTCTCCCCCTCCCCAAACCCCACCCCCGCCCAACCCTCCCCCTCCACCCCTTCCTGTCTCGACGGACCCTTAAAAACTCCTCCTCTCCTTTCTTTCAACCTCCGTTGCTTTCTCCTCACTCCCCCCCCCTTCCATTATTACTTTCCGCTCCAACAGTTTCTCTCTGTCTCCCATTGGTGTAGGTCTCGGGGAGTGGAGGGAGGGAAGGTTGGGGGGGAGGGAGAGAGGAGAGGTCATGGAGATCAATCTCCCCTTCAACGACCATTCGCCTTATTATTTTTTTCCCCCCCCGACTCCATCTACCCGTGATATTTGTAATTAATTTCAGGTTCTTTGGCAGCTGAGACATTTCAGCACCGCAGTCAACGAATAGATTTTTTGTGTAATTTCCAAACCATGAATACGAGAATGTAAATGTGTAATGACGATCAAATATTTTGTAGGAAAGCGTTCAGCATTTCGAGGGAGCGTTCATGGAGGGAGCATTTGGCTGACAAATTGTTATTAAATTCAATACAAAGACCTCTTTCTCCTCAAGCACTTAAAATAAAGTGAACTTACAATCTATTGAAGAATTCTGCATGTATTGACCATATTATATTCTCTCTTTCCGAAACGTATTTGCTTCATCCAGGATATTTGAAAAGGCATTAACGTATCATATTTGTAGCAAACCTCACACTATAGTATTCACACTAAAATCTAAAAAAAATCTAAATAAAGTTTTCTAATGTTTCCTTTGGATTAAAAATATGCATTCAAACTCTGGTTTCCCGCGCAGTTTTGAAATCCATAAATGATAAAATTTCATTAAATTGCTCAATTATATCATGAAAATGTACGTCGTTAATGTTGAAAATGTTATTTGTACGAATTTGCTTGGAATTCTTAAGATATGGGTATATGTACATACCAGAGATGGGGGATTTCAAGGAATGAATCGATTCGACGAAATAGATTCTAATAGTATTGTGTAAATCGATTTTCTAGAAAAATCGGATCCTCTAAATCGATTCGAGTCGCATCATGTGAATCGTTTCAAATCGGAATCGTAACCGAATCGAAATCGTAACTGAATCCGAATCGTAACTGAAAAGGAGTCGTAACTTAATCGGAATCGTTATTGAATCGGAATCGTAACTGAATTGAATCGGAAAGAAAACAAATCGAATCAGAATCGGATCACAATAATCGATTCAAAATAATCGAGAACCGTATTAAAATAATCGATTTTCCAGTGAATCGAATCGGAATCGCCCATCTCTAGTACATACGTACTGATGAACATTAAGAAACATTGCATGGACCAGTAAAAATTCAATTTAAATAAGAAAATGAAATTCATTTTAAGTCAAAAGTGACCTCCACTTAATTTCCGGCTTTTGTAATTAACACCATTTCCCCTCCATCGTCGGAAGAAAAAAGAGATTCACTTTCCTGTGAACTTGATTATTCAAACAACAGTAAATATCTTCCAGAAGAACAAAGGATAGACATATTGACTGTTCCAGGGTGAGATTAATGTAGAGATCGTTCAAAGACAAAATGCTTTAGACTCCTCTATAAAACTTCCTTCAAATACTGGCTCCCCAAGCCAGAGAATTTAATTTGTGGTCGAAGATTGACATAATATATTAATTACTCCGATGCCTACTCTAGCGCCTCCCATTAAAGTAGGTGTAATCCTACTCATTGGAAATCTGAACATAACCGAAGGCTCACGAATGTATATAGTAAGTTGCCTATGTAAAATTAGAATAAAAAACTTAGCTTTCAATTGAAGGGTATCGCATCCTTGGTTGCATTAAAAGCACTTCATTATAATTTCAAAAACCAAAGGCTATTTTTCACTTTTGTGAAATGTTTACTTCAAGGCAATTATAACCAAATAGCATTCACAATATTTTATGGTTAGCTAGGAAAACGAAGAAATAGCGTATGATGAGAAAAAATGCCAATCGCAATTTACTTAGGTTATAAAACAGCGTCGTCCAAACAAAAACATGTCATTTATTAGATTTAGGGTATTGATCAAGTTTTTATAAATGCAATCATTACTGAGTTATTAAGGCTACTGACTGCTTGAAGATTGACTTCTTATTTCGTTAGCATCCCTTTCTTACCATCACTTCTGGAACCTGAAACTCTTCACTTCAGCCTGTATCTTGAAAACTGACTCAACGCGTCTTCAGATAGGTGTTAAATAAATGCTTCATTTCCCGTCAAGAAAACGAAAGCACTCACTCGGTAAATGGGGATTTCAAACACCAAACAGCAATTGTGTCTCCTTATTTTACTTGAAATAAATGGTGACCAACCAGTGATAGGTGTCTGGCTGGAAGACAGGTTACGTTTAAAGAGTAATACGTACTTCGTCTTCTTGACCGCTTGGTCATTTTCAAAGGCGTGCAAGACTGCGTGAGTGGTGGATTTGGAGAGCCGCGTTAAAAAATATGAATTTTGTTCCCCTTCCTTGAGGCTCGAGGCATCAATAAAGAAATGTAGGTAATTTGATGAGGAATAAGCAGACGCCGAATTTGTCGCATCATCTCTCTATCATGCTCTCCATTGTCGCCGAAAACGAATTTCGTATATTCATTTTTTTCTTTTCCTTTGTCAAAAAAAAATCCTCCCGCTTGTTTCTTCTCGCTCCGGAATCCATTCCCGTCAGTACGTTTTTTTCGCAAACTAGAGAAAAAGAAGAAAAAAAAACATGCTCCCCCCCCCCCCCCCCCCCCCCCCCCCCCCCCCCACCCCCCACAACGACCACACCCCCACCACCACCCCCCCACCCCCACAACGTCAGCTCACC
>WURS02028013.1:0-11706 GCA_011762765.2 Rhinocypha anisoptera | reverse complement strand
ATCTTACCACATTTATCGAAATCAGTCATTATCTTGATTTTACATCATTTGATTTTACAAAACACCGAAAATTTGGGTCCCTAGGTGTTATGTAAAATCAAGATTCTACTGTATTACCATATGATTGATCACTGTGTTCAAAATGCATAAGAGATATAGGAGCAGATTGTAACAAAAACAAGATGGATAAGTGCATACATGTATACATGCATATTCAATGGCAACAAACTATTGATGTTTATCTTTATGTTTTTTCAACAAATTAATAAGTTAAGTATCAAATGTGACAAATTTGAGGAAGGTAATAAGAATTAGGGTAAATTATAAAATTACTATCAGTTGAAAACCCTTCAAAACTTATGCTTTAAACTATTTTTTTGATTAAAGGCTTGTGTTAAAATATGTAAGACAAAGTCACTATAGCCCACTGGGTAGAGCGCTTTGCTACTGTTCAGGGGACCTCAGTTCAAGCCTAGTAACAATTCTAGGGACCTTGGAAACTGCAGGTCCCACAGGGAAAGGAACTACACCCTACCATGATGTGTGAATTTTCGCATGCCACTGGGCTTAGTATGTGCTAGGTGAGCTCTATCCTCACCTATCAATCTGACCTTAGGACTGTAATTTCATTGGAAGGCAAAGTCATTACTTCAAATTAGGTTTGTATGTGTAGAACTTTCAGCCTTAAAAAGATATATAATTTCAAAAAAGTGCTGCTATTAAATATGAAATAACTGTATAATAAACTGTAAAAACATTTACATACATACATTTATTAACTGTACAACAATAAACATTTATTTATTTATAATGTATGCCATTGATTCCAAATGAAAAAAAATGGAAAGTTTCTATTTGAAATGTCAAAGTAAATTCCCACCCTATCAACAAGAAGCAGCAACACCTCAACTATTCATGATTGGAATAGCCCCCTTTGTAATATTTAAATTTTGTCCTGAACTTCTGTTTTTTTGTTGTATGTGATATTAAAAACATTCTTAAATTAATTAATTTTTAACTAATAAATTTATTTAATAGAAATTTCCTCTTTGTTCATTGATGATGTGACCATTCAATTTTCATTTGATATCAGAGTAATTTATATGCATTAGCTCAAAATTTAAATTCCCAAACTCCCACTTGCAGAGATGGTACTGTGTACATGTAAATGAGATTTGGGACAACTAGTTCACTCTATCATAATAAGTAATGCACATAGTAGACCATATGAGATTTTTAAGATACTACTGTAATAATGTTCCAATGTGTAACTAAGTAACCAAAATATTATATTCAATCAAGGAATAAAAAGTTAACACGAACTGGTGAATAACGTGCACAATTGTTACAAACGGTATTCTTTGTATTCCTAACACTAATCTGTGTCAAATTTTTAGTTAAATCAGTTTGAGATAATAAATATAATTTTATCTTTAGAAATTGTCAAGGACCATATTCATATGCATATATAAACTCTATAGCATTTATTTATAAATAGGACCCATTTACAAAGTACTTGAGTTTGGGGTACCCCTACAAATTGGTATTATTTACCTCGGTGTTTAAGGTGAACCTACTGTTATATTCAGATGTCTATTGTTATTTTCCTAATGTTTCTTTTTTCATATGTTTTGTTGGTCTTGAAAAAATTTTGAGATAAACTCAAAAATTATTAAAGTTAATTAAAATTAAATTATTTTAAAAAATTACAAATCTGCTAGTGGTGACTGTTAATTTCCACTCCTTATTAAAAATTGTTTAAGCAAATCAAAAGTGACTGCAAGTCATCAACTAAAATTGATAGCCTTATACATAGTCTTTATATCCTTAAGAATTTTTTCCAGCATAGACCCTAATATTAATTACTGACTCTATGCTAGTGATACACAACAGAGAAAATATAAGGGAGAGGGTGTGTTACATACGAAGGACCAAATAGTCCCTCCTTGCAAGTTGTTACCCTAGCACAACGGACCTTCCTTTCCCCATTGTTTAATCTCATGTTAACCCCAAGATTAAATTGATTGAGGGCATCAAAGAAAATTGGTATTTAGCCCTCTTTATCAAATCCTGAGCAAGCCTTTCAGGATTGTATTTATAGTGGGGCACTCGTTTGAATGAGTGTTCGTTGGGGTCGGAGTGGAGAGGGGTGACTTTACTTCTGATGACACAAACAACAAAGACTCATAGAAATTTCTCCACAACTGAAAATAATTAGGGAATATTTTGAACACATCTCACAACAAAATCTACAGGTGGGGGGAACAGGAAGAGGATTGATTTTTGGAAACCTACTAATAGGTTTGACATACTACAATGAAAACTGGCATTAGAGTCTGGCTGTTATATGTCAAAATGGAGATATTTTATCCATGATGGGGCTAACTTAGCCTGATGTGATTATGTCCGTTTATTCATACATGACCCAGGTAAATAACAGCTAATGTGACGGTATTGCATTAGGACTCGATTAACCACATTTGTTAATAGTCTTTTCCTGCTACCTAATCCATTCACCATATTTCAAATTATTTCATTTTAAATATTTTATGGTACATATTTCTCATAAAAATTTTATGTAATCGTGAGATTTCATTTTATGCATTTTTGGTATGCTAATTATGTGCAAAGCTGGTTTCGCATTGAGGAATAATTCAACACGATTGAGGAATAATTACCACTAATATTAATTCCCAATCCGCACCACATCTGTCCACAGTACTCACGGAATTTTGCATTCTTTCATGAAAAAAGAGATTTACAGAAATGAAAACGAAGTCGGGTTTCCGATCAATTTTCTGCAAAGAGTAAATGTGCCTATTAAAATGACCATAATAACTGTACATATATTAAACCAGACTTCCGGCATACGCACTTGCTCGTTGAATTTCGTTTAACTTCGAGTTTCGTTCTGCCTCAAATGGGTTTCGGCGCTTACGGTAATCTTTCATTGTGCGCTAAAACTTTCAGATTAACCGATCAATCATCACCAATTATCCTCTGGTGATTCATACTTATCACCTTAGAAACATTAAAGGCACTTAAGGCATTATCATTGGGCGGGTCGTCGCTAACAGTTCGACGAGAGACTTCACTCAAAACAAATTGATTTATTTTATTGCAAAATTACATCAAACCAGCCTTTTGAAGTCGAACTTCATCTTTATCGCCTGGCACACTACATCTTAATAATGGAAAGATAGAGAGCTTCAAGTTAGTAGAATTCTGCGCTTTAGAACGAGCATAAGTGCGAGGGGATTCTAAACCAGCAATTACGTAGTTCGGTCTGCGTTATATATGATAGATAAATGATACGATCTTAAAATTGTTATTTTTCGGGCAAAAATATCAAAGAGCAACGAAGTCGGTCCGAATGGTCCTGTGCGATATGCTGCTCTTTGCGTATTGAGAGTGGTGTGGGATTTGACGATAATCACCACCGAGCTGACTTTTTTCCACGCGTGATCTCACCAATTCCTGGATATTTTGCAAGATTACAAATAGCTAACTCAAACTTACTGTAATAAGTAGACGTACTTCACTATTGCACTGGTGAATTCATGGCGCTTGATCCTCCTGCTACTTCATGTTGTACAGACATTCCTCACCTTGCTTCTATTCTTATTGGAGTAGTATTGGAGTGCAATTTTTGCTCTGATCTGCACAGTCTAAACTAGGCTGGATTGGTTTAGACTGTGGCTCCTGTGTCTTTGCCATTAAACGGCAGTTTTCCTGTAAGATGAAATATTTCGAATTTTTAAAACTTATTTGTATATAGCAGTGTTGATAGACAAAGGATCAATCCGCCTCAAAGGAACCTCAGCGTGGCGTCGTGTGAATGTAATTTTTCTTCTCCCACAAGACGTAATCCTCCATTTTTCGTCTTCCCCCACATCATCTTTTGCTTTACTAGGTCAAGTCGAGTCATCATCGGTCCAAAACATAGGGCCACTTACTTTTACATGCTGTCTCCCGGTGTGTACGCCTTGTTTCACCCACTTCCCCCATTCTCCGCATCCGGTTTTGTCCCCTGGATGTAGTCAAGGGGCCTATTGCCGAAAATTCCCGAAATTCCTAAACCGAATGTCAGGAGATTGGCCCCAGGATCCTTTCTTAACCTACCACTACAAGTTCAAAGATGATAATGGGAACGTTAGAAAGAGAAATAGAATGAGCATGGCGTTGCTTTGACTTAATTGGTGCTGAAGGGTAGAAACGCGTTTGGGAATGTCAAGTTTATGTCCATATCTGTGTCACACTCCACATGAACGCATAACAGGGAAATTTGAAATTGCATAATTAATGAAAATCAAGAGCTTGTAATGCGAAGTGCTTTTTTACATGTATTGAGGGCAATAACTTTCAATGTGAGAGCGATTAACCAATCATTGTTCATCACTCGGGACCACGAATTTTCCATCGTTGAGAAAGACAGTTCTCTTTTTTTCTCCTTACCGTCTAACTTCCAGACGAAATACTGTAGTCCTGATAAAGCCCTCTTTTGTGCGAAAAGTGGTACTATACATATTCCATTGCTCTGCGTCAATCTTCAATCCTTAGTCTTAAGAGTGCCCTATCAAATACGGAAAATGCCCTCGTCCATTGTTTCCTTCTTTTTAGCTTTGTATTTTGTGCTTGTGATTTTTACGAGAAACGAGCGGATATAACAGTGTTGGAGTCTCACCAATTTCATAATGGTAGTGATTTCTTTTTGACAGAAGGGGTTAATTACCCCAACCAGGTAGCATTAATTTCCTTTTGTATACCGTCTAAGAATTATCGCTGAACTCTAATTGCACCTGTTAAAAGAACATCATTAACATTTTACCCAATGTGCCTAAGTAATTAGTCATTTACTAATAATGTGTGATAATTATCTTTATTTTTGCATTTAATATACTTTCATTTCAATTGTGTTTTAGCAATAAAAGGTAGTTTTCTGGTGCACGCTGTTGACCAAAGCTAAAAATTATCACGCATTTCTCGGGACTAATATTTTCATAAGAATATATATTTTATGTAGGTATTATACTTATAACTCGTCAAAATAAACGAGTTCATTTCGACCGGTTGGATTAACCTGGGGGTAGCACTCCTACCCCAAAAGTCGTGGGTTCGAGTCCCGTCTAGGGCATGGGTTTGTCCAATGGGATTTTTTTTCTGTGACTTCAGAAGTGCTTAATGAACTATGGTAAAGTACTTGGAAGCAAAACTTAGGAAAAAGTCATATCAAGTGGTATAAGTAATGTTAAATAACTCATAAACTCTTTAAATCCAAAAGTGATTGGTAAAAAATAAGGAAAATACTTTTTAAATCTTTTATTAATTAATTAAAAATTCTGTTATACCTCTGCAGTCATTGCTGAACGCTTCATTTAACAGGGGAAGTATAGTAGTAACCATTCCGTTCCTTCAGAGGATGTTCTTAATGGCAAAAGCGCTTCTCGCATGGACTTCGGGGCACTAGCAAGCCACAGAATTGTACGTGATTATCATTATTATGGTGTTAAAATTTACTTCAACAAATTAAATTTCCACTTTTGCTTAGCACATTCAGAATTTCAATGGGAGTCTAAAGTCGGTCAATTTCAATGGGAGTCTAAAGTCAGAATTTCAATGGGGGTTAGGTTCGTGTACGGATGCCTCTAAATCGCACAGATAAACTTCATCAAGGATGGTGACATTTCGCAAACAACGGAATTAATTGATTGAGACGCGTGACCTAGGAGATCGGGATACTGCAAACTGATCGATAGTGATCGAAGGCATCTTTATTTCATATTGCCAATACCCTCATTCGCATATGCATTGCGCCCGTGAGTTTTAAAGTGTCCTTCAGCGTCTCGTCTCCGAATTATCGTAATGAAAGAGATTCGGGGTGATTGCCGAATGGACTAACTGAAGTTCTCGGCACATTCCCTGCTCAGTTCGATGGAATGATTTATTTTGGACATATTATTGGACATATTATTGGTGCCATTCAACATATTATTTCTCTTACGATTCCAGGAGAGATCTCCTCTTTCAGAAGGGGTTGTATTGACGCAGGTTACTTGGAAGACGGAGAAACTATTAGCACGGATATGATCACATACTACAGATCCTGCACCTCCAACCTCTGCAATGTGGGTGATGGGAAACAACCTTTGAGTGACGGCATGGACCCCCAATCTAATAATAAAATTCACGGGACGATTTATGCTCCAGGGATCGGGAGAAGTGTTATTGGTGCACAGATGACTGCAACATGGCTCCTGCTAACATCCTTCATATTCGTCTCATTTTATTCTGCATGCCTGAGCTGACACTTTTCACAGTTTCATTTTCTTATTCTTTGTAATAAAAAGAATGTTCTTGCATGATTGTGCATTTTCAGTTACCTGCAGTATATGAGTAATCATTACGAGCTCCTCTAACTATATTCCATTGAATGCCTAAAGTTAAATATGTGTTACACGCTATATGAAGCACCTTCAAAGTTTTCAATAATTACGCTGTTAAAAAGTATGCCACAATCGATTGATTTGAAAACTGAAAATGTTTTTAAAATAAATTCATGTTTTTTACAATGCAAAAGCCATTATTCAAATCGTGATTGGTTAAACAATATTTAATATTACAGGTTAACTTAATATTTTATTCACTCATTGTAACTATCAGTTTTGGTATAATAAGTTTTGATATCTGAGTCATATATTACATGGATATTAACGCGGTCAGTAGTGCACGAGTATGAGTTAAGACTTTCTGTGGAGTAATAAGTGTTTGATCAACAGTGACGTCAAAGGAAAGAATCTCAGAGGAGGTTGGGTTCCAGAGACAATACGCGGGAGTGTGGGAGGGAAGAAAGGCAAACGCAACTACCTCATTGTCAATCACCCTTTTGTCGTGAAACTTTTTTCCCGAATGCCAATGACTTCATGACCTGTTCTTCATTTGTTAATAAAATATGGAAATTACTATTTGAAATGCATCACAAAAATTAAATTCTCTTGAATTTCTACGCGATACTTATAGGGCTGAGCTCAAAATGACATTTGAAGTTATTCCAATTCTTTGAAATTCTGCAGTCAATGACATAGAGAATGAAATTACAGCTGCAACGCGATCCGTCGAAAGACTACATTATATTCAGTAATTTACTAGGTAATTGTCAATTCTTTGTCATGAACTAGTAATAGAATTACACATCATCTTTTGATGGAAATTAAATATACTGCTACCAAGCCTCTACGAATATTGTTTATCTCGATACTAGGTCTATCCAAGACTACGTAAGTACGCGAAAAGTCGACTCCCTCAAAAGATGTTTATGTGATTTTTATATTAAACCTGATTAGCTTCAGTTTATAGTCTATGTAGATATATTCAAAATAGTTTACTAACGAAAATTAATAGGTAAGAACGAAAAAAGGATTATAATATTCACTTATCTATTTTAAAAGAACAAAATGCTATTTTTAAAATCACATTTGATACACGTGCTGTATCCAAATCGAGTACGAAAGTTTTTATCCATTGACATACATCGGAAATGAAATGGACAGAGAAGAAGACAGACGAGGTAGAGTAGCAGAAGGAAAAAATGTAAGAAGGAGCTCTAAGTGTTACTAAACGTTTGATTGAGGTGACAGAATTTTGAATTCTAAGTAAATTGAAGGGAAAAAAGATCATGCATTTTAGATGTAACGATAGGTTATAGAACGAGTAGTGAACAAAGACACAATTAGCCCAAGAATAGACAGGAATTTTTAGAAACTACTTGCCATTGATATGCAGACTAAGTTAACCAACTACTAATATGAAAAGTAACTCATAATAAAAGAGAAGGCATTAAAAGAATTCAAAATGCAGTAATAGTGATGATATTTTAAATATAGAGAAGACCAATTTGAATATCCACGTAATTTTCCCAATTCAATAGAGAAAATCGTCGTGAGAAAGCCTTGGCTCGAATCTAGGCCTACCAATTGCCAATCATGGTTATTCGAGTTACCTGAAGTTCATGAAAAATCCATGCCACGCTCAGCTGAGTTGCTAGCACAGTGGTGAAATCATGACATTATTTTGAAAAGCCAATGTCGCGAGAGATAAGGAACTTTTTTTCATAAAAACATTAATATAAACCGTAATACGTTTCATAAACCTATACTCTGTGGGTAAATATGAAGGTAGGCTGAATTCACTTGTAAAACGAGCAGAAAGGGAAATGGAAAAAAATTGATGGAGAATAATAAAAAAGAGGACGTGTTACAGTGTGATAGGAGAGGACGCTTTAGCAGAAACTCATATAAAATATGAAAATGTGGGTGACAGGTAATTTATGAGTTAAGAAATAGGAGTCGTTGGATAGAAGGTATTATGCCAATTAAACGAAGAGAGATGTTTTATTGGACTAGACACTTAGTAAATAAAGAAGTGTTTACTAAATGTCATCAACCTCGAGATTCTAAATTCATTTAATGGTCTCATTACTCCAACCTAAATATGTACGCATTCTCTAGGTCGTAAAAACATTGTCTCCAATAAATTACTAAGTTACAAATACTGATCAATATGTCTGGAGCCTCTAAAACTAGAAGCGGAGGCCATTTTTAATGCATTTACCATTGATATGATTTAAGTTTTTCAAAAATAGTAAATTAAAATGCATATCATTTTCGTTTATAAATCATAAAATTATTAAACTGTAAGTTCGTTCTCTTGGAGAACATTTTGCATTATTCTTTCTTTATAATCTTTTACATTTAATCTTTTAATTAACTTAAGTTGTATCTAATTAAAAAATTGTACCATCCGCTTTTAAACGTAACCTAACAGTTATGTGTTGTATTAAACAACAAAATCCAGGAATTTTGTCAATATTGGGAATTTAAGAAAGAGTTATTATAAAACAACTACTATTTGGTATTTTATGAAATGTGAATGTATTTGTAGTTTTACAGCAATAAAACGAATATTCCAACTTTTATACTTCTTGACTCCTTATAATATGATATATTTAATTTTACGTTAGCGTTATCACAGAAATTCTTTCAAAATAAATAATTATTTAAAATATTGTTCCACGAACTTTTAGTTTCACTGACTGGTGAGAAAAAAATTCTTTTTCATCCTCCAATTAATATGTCAAAGGGTTTTCTTTAGCAAATCGTAAGAGAATGAACGAATATAAATAAGTCTCACCAACCTGTCTTTTTCTCCTCCTCTTCATCTCTTTCGTCCTTGAATATATTGTGGTTCTATGTTCACATGCTCTATTCATTAGCTATATTAATAATCTCATAAGGTACTACCTGTTAATTTCTAGCCATTCCTAACTACCAGGCTAATTCTGAAGGATGCCACGTTCACCAACTTCCTCTCACTTGCTTTTTCGGGCTTAATTTTGCATTTGGGCGCAATTGGTAATAGAAATTTCCGTAGATTACCAAACAATGGGAACCCATTCATGATACTGACTATAATTAATTAAAAACAGTTAATATTGTATTTGTTTGTTCAAATTAATTATAAACTAATGACTGATGATACGATGTATTCAAATTTCTAAATAATTACTCTAAATGAACCACTCAATCATCTTTAAAAGTCTTTCAGATTGTTATGAAAACATTTGGAATTTGGAGTTTTATGAAGCAAAAATTCTCTTTTCATTTTTATGTGTAAAATATTCAAGCTTAGTTTGTAAACTAGGCTACGCAGATAGTAATGGCAACTTATTCTTTAAAATATTTATAATGAAGCAAGTTTTTTATATTCTTGTTACAGTTGTCCATAATGAGATCACTTTTATCAGATTTTGTCCCCAATGGAATGCTATTTTTCCTTTTGGGTTCATTGACCTATTCACAGGTACCCTCTCCTAGATTCCTTACGGTCTAACGGACATTCAACTCCAAGGAACCACATCTCTTATTCATACTGTCGTCTCCTACAAAAAAGTCGTCATCCTCTTCAAATCTCAGCTATGCAATATTTGATCAAGTCAAGTTCCTGTTTTAAGGACTTCTTTTCCTCTCTCAACCGTCTTTTTACCTACCTTCCCCAACTTCTGACCTTTCAGTTCTTCAATGAGCCGCCGTCGAACTGATTTGGACTCAAATTTCAATCTGGTCGTTGAACCGATGATTCAAAGAATGGTTTGAGAAGGTCACCGTGAAGGCTTCTTGGTTCGTTTCCGTTTATAAATGAAGGTGAATAAATAAATTTTGTTAGGGTTATTTCCGAATGAATGTCGCAGTACCCCAGTTGGGACGCTTGGCTACCGAACAAGGGGCCCGGGTTCAAGTCCCGGCAATGCATATTGACACCTCCAGCTAGAACCCAAGCTGAGTGATTTCCCGGGTATCCCATCTTCGTGAGAATCGACAGGAATCACTGGCTAAGGAACTGGCCCCTCCATCCTGATGTGTAAATTTTCAAACTCCGTTGGGATTATTGATAGGTGAGCTCTACTCTCATTTACCAAACCGGAATTAGGGTTAAAGGCTGTTTTTTTAGTAATTCCTAATGTCGATAAATGATTTTTTCTTCTTCTAGAAGCAAATATTTCGTCCTCTGTCGTTTACTGTGGTATAAATGCAATTGCAAATACACATCCACCAACGAGGTATATCGTATTTGAGGGGAGGATTTTATGTGAAAGTAGTATGTTTTCTTGTTTTCATATGAACAAGTAATATTGATGGTACCCCTATATTAAATTTGAGTTTACGCTGATTTTTATATTTTTGTGAACATTCAAGAGGCTCTCTCTAGAGCAATAATTTTTACTTTGATGATATTTGAATAAGATTGCTAAAAAGTTGGAAAAGTTTTCTCAGAAGAAAGACACCAACAACATGTATAGGTGTTATTATAAAGAGCACTGTTTCAACGATGGTTTACGTCTGCTTTTCATGCTAATTAGAAAGGGAAAACGGTCTGAATAAGACATGGATCTCTAATACCGTGCTTGCTCCGCGAATTTATTGTGCTATTTCTCCTATGCCACTTCTCTCATTATTGGCATCCTACATACAACTATCACACCGATATTTATTGGAAATAGTTTTAAAAACTTTCGTAATTTGCCGTTTCACCTCAATAAGCTTAAAATTTTAAAAGTTATAAGACCCAGTTTTTATTAGTGCATGCATAAAGCAGGTCTTCGGATAAAATTCAAGTAAATTAGAAAAAAGTTATTACATACCGTTTTGAACAATCAATGTCTGGCATCGAAAATAACTTGTGAAATTCGGTTCGAATTATGTTTTAATACGATAATAACCAACAAAATGATGGATCATTGTACTATAAAACCTCAGTCAGTGACCTATAGGAAAGAGGACTTCCACCAGAAAATGATTCCTCACCATCTTCTCCAAATCGAGCTGTCAAAAATGTTCACCCCCGTTCACCTGAGCGAGAAATTTCAGCAATCCACATGGAAAAAAAACGGTCGAGCCCTTACTGAGTACCGTAAGACATATTTCATTTGCAAAAGAAGCCCTCTCTAGCACTCAATATGGTATTGACAAAGAAAATGGTGTTTGCCCAGGAAGAGCGCCAGTTCTTTCGTGTATTGTTTGCATGTTCGAGGGTTGGTGGACAAGCAAACGGACGCGATATTGACCGACCCAGGCTACAAGGGCAGGAGGGGATGGAGTGTCAGCATGCGGGGCGGGGGGGGGGGGGTTGAAGGAAATGGATGAGGCATCATGG
>WURS02027993.1:0-11707 GCA_011762765.2 Rhinocypha anisoptera | reverse complement strand
GAACACACAATGTGGTTGAAAATATATGATGGAAACCGACAAGTTCATATGAGAAAAAGTTTTGTCCTCAGAGCCGAGACTCGAAAACCGTACCTCCTCAATATCGAGTTGAGGTGTGATTTTACCAGCTACACCCGAAGGGCTGAATTTGAGATGGAAAAAGAAAGAGAGAGAGAGAGAGAGAGGGAAATAGAAATACCTATTCGCCCAGTACTCCAGTCCCTTCCTGATCGACGATTCTACAATCGCCCTTGCATCCGATCATAATTGCTCCTATTGCCAGTCAGCTAATCGCAGGAGTAAATAGCATGCTTGACATTTCATTCGAATCCCAGTAAAACAGGTACAGTAAAACGAATTAAAGGACTCGAAAGGGGCTTCATTTGCACCACTTTAGGGGTGAATCACCTTCTCATTTTGATTTCTCTCTACAGTCGACTCAGCTCACTAACCTCTTCAGGCTACATAAATTCTGGACCATTAATGCCCAGTGTCAGGAAACACGGGCAGTTTGTTGTACAGATTCATAACCCCCCGTACAGATTGTCCTGAACATTTTTGTTTGTAAATTTTAATAATTTTGAAAATAAATGCAAGCTTTATGAAGAAAAACGTGGGGCGCATGCAATCGATAATAGTAGGTACTGTTGGGGGTGGTTGCTGTCGTTGAGAAAACGCACACGCAACAGTTCATATACTTAGGTGAACTATTCATGCATCAATTATCTATAGTATGCGTCCCACGTTATTCGTTTTACATTTTACATTTTACATTTATTTTCTAAACTATCAAAATTCCCAATTGTAAATTTTCAGGACAATCTGTATGGGGTTATGATTCTGTACCAGAATAAGATAAATTATTTCATACTTCTTAGTCCGTTTTAAAAACGTGTTAAACATTTTTTATTTATATAATTAATTAGATATCAATAACATCTTTGTTAAAGTCGGTCATTTTACTAATATTTCGAGCTATGTTTTCAGACATTAGTATTCAGTACTTTGTGCAAGTTGCTGTTGGGCGACATACTTCCAATGCTTTCTACTTCTTCCGGCCCACTGTCACGTCTTCATCTCTGTCACACAAAGAGGTAACATGTCGATTCTAATTCGTCGTCAATATCACCGACTTCAATTTCGCCGTTATCTGGTCCTCACTTTCATCACTAATACTTTACTTAAGTCCTCACAACCATCAATTTAATTACGGATAAGTCCTGCGAAAATTTCTTTTTTTTACTTATTTATCTTCTGACTCCCATTTCAAAATAACTACGGCTATATACACTCGAAAATTATATTTTAATGAATTTTGAGGGGAAAAAAACGATGTGAAAGGCGGAAGCATAATAAGAAAACTGAAAATCGACAATTGCAAAAACTGATGATTGCAAAATGAAGCATGATGTCGATGCACCCCAAATATACGTACAACTACCTACCGATGCATAGCGTATATGCATGGAAAACAACTACAGCGTGTTACAGTCGCGTATTGTGCGAGATAACTTGACTTGGGATTTAATGTGCCCCATCATAACCCCTGCCACACGCCCTTACGGAAGCCTTAGACGTAATTACAGCGATAAAAGTTTCACGGGGTTCGTAACTGTGTCCCCGAGGACCCTCAGCTATACTTCCTTTAATTTAAATTTAGGTAAACTCTTGTCGTAGGTACTCGTGTCGTATTTCCAACTCCAAATATTATATTCTAGGAATACGTGAAGTATCAATTACTGCAAAAAATGTTTTGGTATTCTTTCTTGAAAATGTATTTTTCGGCCCCCTTGAGACCCTAGGTCCGTACTCCGAGTGTTGAATAAAGTGCTTCCTTTCTTTTTTGACGCAATTTTGGACAGTTCCGAAGAGATCGTTGCTTTTCTTTCCCGATGGTCGCCCTCCCCCCTTCGGCAAGCATGCTCAACTCGTCTTCATCGTCGGCGTGGATGTTTTAGACCGAATCTATCACTTCTCGCCCTTCGCGATGCACCCAATTGTTTTAGTACTTAAATTCGAACTCCGACACTCGTCGCCACATAAATAAGTTTTTAGACATAGGAGAATCACACCATTAATCTTCAGGTTAACTTAAGTGAACTCCCACAAAGAGATATACGTTATAAATCACATAAATGGTTACGTTCTTTAATTTGTAGACTAGCGTCAAACTCCAGAAACATTTGTGATACGGGAAATTTTGTCACCATTGATATATATGGACAACTAATGTTAGTTCCAGGATCGATCCGAATTATGAACATTGGGACGACATATTTCTTAGCTGCAACAGTGGCGGTGAATGTTGGTAGCCGACCAAGAGTGAAAGTAAGAAAAAACATTTTTGTAACGGAGTGACTAATTAAGTTCTTTATTGTTTGAGTTTCTCAAGTGCACCATTGACCTGTCATTTTCTCATGATTTTTCTCTAAATTTAAATCTATTCGTTAGCGTTCCTCCCCCTATCCTGTATTATCCCATACATTTACAATTTAGCTCGTACCGTTACTTCTCGATAATATAACATTTTCATCCTAATCGAAACTAATTTATAATTGTTTAATTTATTATTAAGTCACTTGCTTTCAGAGAGTTCCACTCAAAATTACTCACTAAATATTTTTTCATAATATGTATATGTATTAACAAAATATCTTGTTTATACTTGGGTTTTGTTTAGTTATTAAATAATGGCTGCCATATCAATCCATCAGAATACGGGTAATGGTCAAAGCGAGTTCAAACTAACGAGAGATTGCAAGTTTCTCTCTCATGTTCAATATGTTCCATCAATTCGATTCACAAATACCAGTTCTTGGAGCAAAGGTCCCTATATATTTTTCTCTATCTCAATGACATTTCACCTTTAATTATCAGATGGAAAATTAACTTTGAAATTGTGTAAACTATTTCAAGTATATGCATTTTAGAAACATGAACTTGCTTCCCTCTAAACGTATATTCCATCTTAAGAACATCTTACTAATGTTTTAAATCCTTTTCGTTTCCTTAATATGAAATTATGATTTGCGAAGCTGATTTTCCGGTTTCTTCATTATTATTGGTCTTAACCCAAAGCTAATAATGATTTACTCTGGAAATAAGTAAGTGAAACTATTTATTGAGAAAAGTTTAATAAGAGTTACGAGGTATTACCGTAGACTAAAGAGTGCTAGTTTTTTTAGTCTACGTTGTTACGTAAACTTTCCACGAGAATCCAAAATACCAGTTGGATCGTAATAATATTTATTAGAGTAATTGGGAGTACTCTCGCGACTAAGTTTTATGAAATTATGATCGAGATCCACTCATTTGACGAAGATTATCAAAGTGGACATAAGGGAATTGGACATTGGACGGAGAGGATAGGGATATTCTCAACAAGTCTTTGCGTCGGAAGAGTAAACAGCGGGGAGATGAAAAATCATAATTTGAGGGAAGATTAATAATCACTATAATGATCACCTTTTCACTTTCTTTCGGCGACCTTGGGCGTACACTTTTGCGAGTAAAATACGAACAGGCCGACCAACCGTGCGAGATAATTTGACGACCGAGGAAATTAATGTTGTTTTTCTTTCGGGGTGCGTCTCCACGTAGGGACGGTCCACGAGAGCTACAACAGCTCTTCCGGTTCCTATTCGGTTGCCATCCGATCATCCATCCATTCCCCCCTCCCAGTGAGAGAGGTGGGAAAGGGACGAGCGAGGAGGGGGGGGAGGGGTGCGTCGGATGGTTCCTCTCCGGGCACTGGGGTCGTCCACCCGAAGAGTCGAAGAGACTCACGATTCCATCTGGGAAAATTCCATCCCCGAGACAGCGACGGGAGTCAAGAGGTGCGTGAGCTAGGGGAGCAGCCAGCCGGGAGTGGGAATAATAGTGGTGTGTGTGTGTAGGTGTGTGGAGGGGAAAGGGAGCTAAGTCCATGGTATAGGGTGTCCGCCCCTCCCGTGCGTGGGAAGTGATGTTTGGGAAGGCTGCGGGAGATGTTGGTTCTAAAGGGTTCCGAAGGGTTCTGAGGGGTTCAAAAGGTGATCATGGAGAAGGGAGTGTAGATTTCCACCTTCCGTTGGGATTAGGACAATGGTATTTTCCGATGGAGAAATCGAGGCAGGCACAGGAGATGATTTAAAAGGCTAGAACTACATTTGATACACAAGTTTCACCCTGGGTTTCTTATCAGGCTTGACGCCTTGTCATTTACCTGTCCCGCCAATCTCTCGGACGAGGGGGCAGCAGGCCTCCTTCATGTGAATGAAGGTGGAGACTGTGAAGAGACCAATCTGCACGGTACAAAAACACCCACTTTTCTGTGGGTGTGGTGATAGCTACTCTAACGGGAGTAGTACCGCGATGTGGAAAACCACCACATTACTCTCCGATGATGAGTAGTGGACCACTTCATATTTCTGAATAACAATTTAGGATCGAAAAGTAGATCGATAGGTCACTCCGGGCTTGTGGTAGGTTAAAGCCCCTAAAGATTTGAATCTGCAGAATGAGATTGTAATGAAAGAAAGAATGAGAGATTAGAATGAGTTGTAGATGAGATCTTAGGAATAACCTAAGTGAGATGGCCCGAGGAAGGAGAAATTGTCGTTGTAATCCAGGATAAAAAGAAGGAAGATGGTAACACTTAAAAAGAGGAATACAGGAAGTTTAAGAGGAAACTATAGGCAGAAGTAAATGTGTGAAAATGAAACCATGGATCACAAACGGAATACTGAACCTGATTGAAGAGAGAAGGCGATCTAAAAATTCAATAACTTTGGAATAGAGAAACTCCTATAAAAGAATAAGAACATTAATCATCCGAAGGGAAGAAAATCTAGAGAAGTCATTCGAGCTTAATACAATTAGACATAATAGGTTTCATAGAAATATTTCTTTATTCCGAAAGCGCAGATAGAGTGTCCTAGTTGAACGTTTGCTTTAAAATCGGAAATTGAAAAGAAGAAATATATGAGGCGCCTTTTACTCCTCCCATCCCTCCTAGAGTGTGTGAGAGTCCAGTGAGTGGTCGTTCCGAGTGGTTCGTTGGACGGTCGACGGCGGAGGTGATCGCCGCTCGCCGGATTGTAGTGGGCGCACTAATACAAAGATAATACAAAGGAGGCGGATCGAGAGGCGCCATCTTCCTCACCCAACCGTAATTCACCCGCTCTCCATTTGTTCGGGGTTTTCCTAAGTGGCTGTTTTTTTTCGTCGACGGAGTACAGTGACATTCCATCCGAGAGGAAGCCTTCGCAGGAGGACGCTTTCATTTTCCTTTAAGCCCCCCCACCGACGCCAGGCGTCTCTCTTCTCCACCCTCCGGATTCGACGGATGCCCTCCCCACCCTCTCGCTATGAACCGGCGACGACGTCGGAGGACTGTGTAAGTGTTTATTGTCCGTCTCGTCTTCGTTGACGGCGAAGGAGGCGTTTGAATCTTGGGTGTGTGAACTCTTAGGTGAGGTCGTGAGGCTTTCCTGCTAACCATTCCCCCACCCCCGGATCCCTCCTCCCCGACTTTGTTTTGGACGGGCGCTTCTTCCTCCTCTCGTCGGAGGCGGCGGCGCTAAGCGAGCGGGGGCATCGTCTTCGCTCGACGAGTGGCCGCGCTCGGATGAACCGCCTGGACGAGTACCACCGAGTGTTGTCGTCGTCTTCTCAGATGGCGGGAGGAGGTGCGAGGCAGGGTGCCGTCGGCAGGGGCGGCGGACGGGGTCCCTCTCAGAGGTGCGGCGGCGCGACGTCCACGGTGGCCTCCCCCTCCCTCGCGGGCGGGCACTACCAAGTGGTACCTTTGCCACCGCCACCCCTGATGCCGGCACCCGCCGTGCCGGTGTCCTCCAAGACCGGCCGACCCAACGTACACAACGTCCTCGCGCAATCTTCGTCCTCGTCGACTTGGACGTACAAGACGAGGATCCGTCCGGAGAGGGGCAACAGGAGGACGGTGCAGAGGATGCAGTGGAGGGCGTCGCGGTGGGCCTCCGCCTTTGGCGAGGGTAAGTGTTGTGTTTCCCTACACTCTGCAGTCAGTCTCTCGACACTTGCCCCCGGGTGAGAGAGCGAGAGGACTTCCTTCCCCCGTTGATGGTTCCCGGAACGTCGATGTGAGGGAATTAGTCTTGAGGTCATTTGTACGCAAGATGCGTGATCACCTTGAATGATCCCTTGGATAAAACGCGATGGAAATGAGAATGATCCCTTGTAATTTACATCCCCGCGTCGGCCATGTTTGTTTTATGCTAAACAGAGGAGATTCATCTCGATGGTCAATAGGCTTAACTAAGTGGAATTTCATGTGTACAGGGGAATGAAAATTTAAAACCACTATCCATTCTTCCCCAGCTATTTCATTTTCAAGTTTATACTGGTTTCGACTTGAAGACGTCTTCCCACAGCTACCTGTCGGATGACACCTATGCGTCGATGCCAGTAGCCACCAGGAATAATAACATGAGAAATAATACATAGGTACTGTTAAAAAATTTCATTTTCCGATTTAGATACTGCTTCAGAGATTAACGAATTCATTACTTAAACATAAATGTCGTCATCGCATTTAATCTCGTCACTCTCCGGAAATTCACTGGGCCATTCAATGCACAACAAAACATGCAAATGCGGCCTTTAGTCACTTTGTCTCTCGTTTCGCTTTTCATAATAACCGTGATTGGGCAAGTTGAGTTTCAGACTAGAGAAACTTGGTTCAATGGTTGTTTCTGAATCCAATTTTCTCCCTCCCCCACGGCAGGTGCTCTTCCTTGAATGTTTCTTTGTTTCATATCGTTTACCTTTAAGAAAAGGAGATCCTAAAAGTGTGACTGTTATCTCTTTGTCTTTCAGTTTTCAAGCGAAATACGATATATATTTTTTTATCCATGAAAGTGAAATGCACAAATGGTTTCAATACTGCTTTTATACTAAGGAAAAAGGCAGAGTATTTTTAATAGCAATTCCTTGATCTAAAACCTTCATAAACATCAGACCTTTATGGCTTTCAAATGGTGTTTCAGTTACATTTTTCAAGGAATCGGACACCTAAAAAATTTATTAATTTTTAGTATGTTTCTTATTTTTTGGTGAGGATTATTTAAAGTGATTTTGGAAATAATATTTACTATCACATGCTTTGCCTAAAATTCATAACAGGACATTAGTCTTTGGACAAACAGCATCGACTCTGCGAGAGAATTTCGAACCTTTGAACCCTGTGGGTCATCCGGGTAGTGTATCCATCCACCAGGTTAACCCTCGGGCTGATAGTGAATGAACGACACAAGTGAGTGTCGTCCAGTGAATGACTTAAATGTTAATGTCTTTAATTATAGCTTGTTGAGGGAAGTTGAGCCACTTCTCAGTTCACTCGGTTAAAAATAGATTCATACAATAAAACTTCGCTGCAATGACCACGGATTTTTTCCTCCATAGCAAATATTTAAAACACATTACATTGAATGTGGATTCTCCACCTTCCTTTTCAGCATCATTATGGAATTGGAAAATCTAATATGTGTACGAAAAGACCCTCACGGACTCTGATGTATTTATGACTTTAATTAAAGAAAGTATAATATAATTCCTGAATGAAACATCATATTTAATGTGATTTCATGAATTGCATCTAGTGACGGCCGAAAATAAAATTGAAAGCCACATGTTGTTTCATTATGTCGTAATCAAATGTAGTAAAAATCTTGGACTAAAACGTTCTAAATACTGTAAGATGCTCGCGGTATACTTCTAAATAATATCTCATATAACATCATTCATATTTATGATTTATCTCATTAAGGAAATTTATTAACTAAGTTAGAGTTCAGAAATTTAAATAGAGTTAAATGATCCAGGGAAAATACTTTTTTCAATGACTGAATCATTCAATTCAAGTCCGAATCAATGTAAACTGTTACCGTTGCATAATATGAATATAATTAAACCATTGACTCATTGTTTTTTATTTTCTCGTCGAAGCTTCGTCATTTTACATGCTGAGATTGAACCACAATAGTGACACAACTCGGAAATAAATAATATGGGGAATAAAAAATATGAAATTGAAATTCCTCTAAAATGTTCCTTGATAGTCGTTGCCTTGATGCTGATTTATAGGGTAGGGGATGTTTATCATATATTCTATTTCTTTATATCGTATCATAAAAATTTAGTTTAATGAGACGTGTAACTTTTATGCGAAACATATTGCTCTATAACATTTTTATTTTCCTTCAAATTTCCTTTTATTTATCCGGATATCAAAAACACTCATTGCAATGAATTGGCGTCAAGTAGACATGATAAGGTATATTGATAACCCATTTGGGTACTAAACGCTGATCCCTGGTTCAATTCTCGGTAGCACGTTCTGGACACGCCCTCAACTAGAATCTGAGGGAGATGTTTTATGGTTATACCAGATCTTATCGTGAAAAATCTTTAGGCGGCACATGAAAAGGATCTGGCTTCCCATTGATGTGTGAATTCTGACACGAAGCTTGGGCTTAGTACCATGGGTGAGCCATATCCTCGCCTATGAAACCGACTTTAGGGTGGTTGATGCGAAGTGTCCTATATCCAGTGAATTGAAAATTAAAATGAGGTAAGCAGCTCAATGTGACCTTTGATGGAGTAAAGGAACCGTTTAGCGGTAAAATTTAAGGCAAAATGAAGTGTTTTTCAGTGGGCATGCCCTCAAGTTCACAGCTAGAATTTCCGTGAAGGTTCGATCATTATTACGTCCTCAGAGGTAACGTCGTAATTCTTGCAGCATTCTGGGCGAAAGCGATAATTACCTTTCAAGAATGCAAGGTCTAAACCACTGAGTTCGACCCTAAAGTCGGTTCTCTAGGTGAGGGTAGAGTGTTAATTCCTTAAGTCCTACACGGCGTGCGTGAAAATTCACACTTATTCATGTTAATGTATAAGGGGAACCAGTTCCTTTTCCCTGTGTGCCGGCCCTTGTTTCCGAGGATAAGATCTGCTGCTCCCTAGGGAATCACTCTCAGCGTGCGTCCTAGCTGAAGATGTGCCAGAGTTGTCATCGACTAATATGTATACCCGGTTCCCCACGTTGAGTAGCCAGCCGCTCTAACCACTGGGGTATCACGAGCTTCTTTGACTTCTCTAATGTTGAAATGCGATAGTAAATTTAAACTTGGGGAAATATTTACAATCTTCGCTTCGAGTACTAGCGACCAAGAGTTCGAAGTGCCCAGGCGTAGAAAATATTGTAATTTTGTAACACGTGTGATGTATTTCCACATTTAAGCTGACACTGCCACATGCTGAAAATTGCAATTTTAGTCTTTAGTCGACATACCGTGGATGAGGGTCCTGAGTCGGATTCCACCGAGGCACCCAAGTTGGAGAGAAAATGTGAAATGTCATCCTATCTTCCTTCAAAGGTCTCTAAGAATACGTAGTATTAAGAATTACAGCACGAGTATGCATATGGTGACTATATTTTACTGAACCTCAGGTATATATTTTGACGAAGAGTAAACATTTTAATTGACAGATTCGGGAACAACTTTGTGGAACCAACGCGTTTTGAAATAAAATCATGTAGCATTTTCATGTGGAATTTCATAATAAATATGGTGTTTCTCTGTGGAATAACTAAGTGATTCTATATCTTCAGTGAAAACTGTGTGTGCAGATAAGAATTGAGAAGTGAATCAAGCGATGCCTTTTTAATATCGATTAGGCGCTGGCAAGATACATGATTGTCACACGAAAACGGCATCAATCAGAGGAGGATGGCTAAGCACGGCAGAAAGGGGAACACTGAAAGTCGCAAATAAAACAATAGACTGGAGAAATTACGGGATATGGAAATTGTGGACCCAAATACCGTCCTTCCCGATAAACTATCAGGTGTGAAAATGCAGCTCGGGAATTCTGGGACCAAGACCTGAGAGTGATTCCCTAGGTTGCAGCAGATCTTATCCTCGGAAACTAGGGCCGGCACACAGGGAAAGGGAACTGGTTCCCCTTGTACATTACCCTGAATTGGTGTGAATTTTCACTCACACCGTGTGGGACATTATAAGACCTCTTATAAGGGTTGAGAGATGAAATGAGCAGCGATGAGGCATGGGAATCAGGAGAAGAGCTGGTGAAGAATCCTTGCCAAAAAATTACATCGTAATTTATACGAGGTATGAGACAAAGCTGAAGGAGTGTGCGGTGCTGGGTGGGTGGAACCACTTCGGTGAACACGGAGCAAATATAAATGCTATCACCTATGCTAATAGGATATTTCATCATGAGGAAGAGAGATAAGGTGAATAAATGCAAGGAATAATCAGGCAGCTTTTATGAGGGAAATGAATATTGAGCAGATACCCGGAAGAAGACAGAGGAAACGTGTTACCACCTGTCGGGTAGAATATGTCACTAAATTAAAAAAAAAACATCAGTGAAACAAGCCACAAAGGATTTAGGAAATATCAGTGCTTAGCAGGAACCCCGGAAGAAGACAGCGGGAAACGGGTTGCCACCTGTCGGGTAGGCTATGTCACTAAATTGAAAAAAAGACATCAATGAAACAAGCCACAAAGGATCTAGGAAACATCTCCACAAATATGAAAATGTGCTGGAAAGCGAACGTTGACCGAGTTTTTTGACGTGATATGTTATATGTACGCAAATGAATTACGTACGTTACATGTACGTAGAAGAAATACCATTGAGTTTCAAGAAGAAAAAAATCATCCCGACAGCAAAAAACAGAAAGGGAAGACGGAAAGTCCGGATATTCATACATCGAAAATGTTACTCGAGCATGGCATACCGAATAATAAATAGAAGGGAAAAAGGATTTATGTAATGATAAGTACGGGTTTATATTACAAGCAGAGGTACTGAAATTCTTACTGTCGTCACTCTTGGAGACAAATTACAAAAAGACCAAAAATTGGCATTTGCGAATGTGGACCAGGTGAAAGCTTTTGGCAACATGAACTATAACATCATGCCATGTATTTTAAAATGTATCGAACCGAATGACTACCCGCTGTATGCATGGAGAATAGCATAGGCGATGCGTTAAAAACAGAGGAAGATGTGAGGAGGATGAAGGAAGGCAGAGGTTATCACTGCTGATCGTCGATGTTTACATGTAGAAGACATTACAAGAGAAAAAATAGAAGACTAAAAAAGGGGGTTGTAAGGAAGTTGGGAGAAGCGATAGCCATGCTGTGGTTAGCGGATGATATTGCAATACTGGCGGGGGAGGAGGTAATCTAAGTACGGTATAATAAAATGTGTGGGGAAGGGAATGATGAAATAGAACCTGAGGGTAAACATAAATAAAACAGAATATCAAAATTACGACCTACAACATATGGGAAAGAAACGGAAAATAAAACCATGGAAAAGGAAGTCGAAGGGGGGAAGAGAAATCTGCCAGTTGGGTGGCAAGGATCTCCGCTGATGGAAGAAAAAGAAAGAAGGTTAATAATGAGCGGAATAGACCGAGTGAAGAAGGCAAGAATTTGGAAGCCATGAGAGCTCACCATCCTGGGGCATGATGGTTTTGTAAAGACTGTAGTATCCTGTAAGGTACATTAGTGGGGTAAACTGGAGGCCAAGTGACGGATGGTGTTTGAGGGAACAGATAATGAAAGAAGCCAAAGGTAACAAACGTAGAGTGTACGAAATATTTAGGTGTAACGATAACTAAAGATCTTTCATGGGGAAAACATGTTCGTGA
>WURS02027972.1:0-11707 GCA_011762765.2 Rhinocypha anisoptera | reverse complement strand
GAGGTGGACAGAGAGAAACAAATGATTAATTGTTGAGAATGGCAGGGGGGGAGGCATTTGTGGGGAGAAATCCAAAAAAGGCAGACAAGGTGGATAGAAGGGGTACTCAGGGGCAATGGGTTGTTGAAGGTAATAGAGGGTAGAATGTTGGGGAAGCAGGGCAAAGGGGTAGGAAGAGAAAAGGGATTTTGGACAGAATGATAAGGGGTAGGAAGTAAGCACATTTGAAGAGGGATTAAAGTTAGATCTTACACGGCCAATTTAAGCAAAGACTCATCAAAAACCTACCTTAACCAGTAGAATACCCTTCAATCAACACCATGGATTATGGTGTTGTGCCAAATATTTGTTTCTCCCATACCATAGACAGTTGGTGCAGAACAAACAGAAGACTTAAGAACTGAACAATAGAATGCTTTTTTCATTACTATAAATTCCCTTCTTTGTATGTATTTATAATGGTCACTCAGACTACATTGTCTCTCAGTTCCATTTATAAAGTCGAAAGTCACCTCCCCAGCAAAATCAAGAAACACATTGCATATAATTTACAATGAAACACATGGTGAAGGAAACTACTTGTTTTTTTTGCTTTAACTTATCTTTGATTTGTTTATTTTGAATGAGTGGATTAAATAACAAAACATAATATAATATGTATACCCAAATACTTTCTGGAGAGAAAGACTTTGTTTTTCTGCATAAAAACTTTATTACACAACCCAGGTTTCAACTTATTCAGCTATCATTAGGTGTGATGACTGAATAAGTTGAAACTCGGGTTGTGTAATATAGTTTTTATGTGGAAAATCAAAGTCTTAGTATGAACCCGTTCTACAAAGTGATGCCATTATCAATCCAGTTTACCAAATACTTGCTATAATTTTTGGAAACTTATTAGCTGCTATGCTGTGCTGCTTTATGTATAAAGTAGGTCATAAACACATTTATTTTTCCACCAAATTTAGTAAGTATGACTAATTTCGGTGCATATACAATCAAGAATTTCCTCATTGTTAAAATAAGAACATTCTGACTCATTTCCTGCTGTTTGGTGTGCTCCATACCTAATGTCTTATAATATGAGGGTGAATAAAAAATTTTTTCACTTTTGCCATAACACACCTTCAAGGTTGTCACAATGCTTTTTGCACAATCATATTTAGAATTGGTACTACTCCGGTCACATATATGAAGATGTCTGTTCCAATAGAAGTTAGCATCAATGAGGAACAACAAGTAGTACTCAGATTTCTTTGGTTGGAGTGCATGAAAGGGGCTGAAATTCATCATAGGTATCATCTTAATACAGGAACAATGCTTTTTCATATAAAATTGTTTTCATCTATTAAGGAGTTTAATAGTGGCTGTATTTATTGCAGCAACACTTTTACAAAAGTCCACAGTGAATCATCAGATTGCTGTATTTAGTGTCAAAACTAAGGTTGTGATAATTTTCAATAATTACTGTGAACGTTTGTACTAGTGTTGCTACAATAAATATGATATCATTCCTTCAAATGCAACCTGAGCGTGTCTCTTTTAAAAGTGGCTGGACGATTGTGAAGCAGGGAAAGGGAGCAGGACACCTTTCAACCTTCACCATAGATGACAGGATTTAGCGAGCTCAAGAGATAATTCTGGCAAATAGGCTGGTTACCATCAATGGAGTGGTATCTTCTTAAACATCAGTCATATTTTTTTCCCTCAAATTATCCACAACAAGCTTGACTTCTACAAAGTCTGTACAAGACAGCTTACTGCAGAATCAGTGGAACAATCAAGTTGAATCATGAGGTACTGGAACACCCTCCCTACAGCCTAGATCTTACTCTCATCTATTTGGACTACTCAAGGATGCTTTGCAAACTCACTGATTTTCCACAGACTTAGACATGAAGGAAGCAGTGCAAAAATAAATTTGAGATCAGCTGATAACCTTCTTCATGGAAGGAATACAGGCTTGTGGAATGCTAGATCAAGAGCAATGATAAGGGAGGTGACTACATAGAAAAATTATGTACATGTTGAAAAACTACCTTTGTGTACACAAATAATAGAACAAAAAGCTTAGATACTTTTTGACTCACCCTCATAAAATGAAGAATATTATCATTATTTCTAAACAACAATGGTATGAAGAGTGACAGATGTAGTATAAGACTGAATTTGAAGATCAAGTGCAGATATTCTATCTAAAATCAATGTAAGCTATCAGCCAACATGAATCAAACCCTGATTTTAACTAAGAAGATATCTTTTTAAAAACCCATAATTTTCTTCAAAATACAAATTGAGCAAATTTATGTATATGACTAACTCAAAACATCTTACAACAGCAGAATGATCAAGGCATTTTGCAAATGGAAAATTTGTTTTTTCATGTAATGGCGATTAAATTCTACAATTTGTAGGTTATTTTGTAAAAATTAGGTGAATTTATTATTAATTTTCCAAATTTTAAACCTTCTCTTAATTCAGGCACACATACATGTTGGTGTAAGTCCTGTTTGATGCAAGCCCTCCAACCAGTGATCGAACCACCCACTCCAATATTCCATTACCATAACAGCCCTCTCTGGTTGCAGTCTTTTGAGAGCATCCAGCTCCTTAATTGGATCCTGATTGAAATTAGCTGTTTGGAGAACTATAAAACAAATATAATCAGGTAATTAAAAAAAAATCATTAACTTCTTAACAAGTTATGAGCAAATAATAATTTTTTGAAAGTGTTTTTAGATAGTCACCATCAGGTAATGATCCAATATCTCCAGACGTGGCAGGTGAGTCAGAGGTGAAAAAGAGTCCTACCAATCCATTGTCCTCAAATGTCTGCTTAATGAATTTTAAGTAATTTTTGTCTCGAGGGTTAGTAACAGGGCCAAAACCTCCATATTCATTTTCAATCTAAGGAATTAAGATTCTTCTATTAAAATGCACTGATCATGTCTTCAGAAAATTCATGCAACGTACATATGTGATATTTTTTAATTTTGAGTTTTCATTGGTTAATTTGGTTTTCTTTCCTTTTCCCCAGACTCATAGCGCCAGGTAGAAATTTCCTAGTAGTCAGTTATGTCCCATTATAGTACCAAATGTAACACTGTCAAAAATTCAAAAGGTTTATAATTATGAGAAATGAGTCAAAATAAACAACCCTAAAAGTAGGTTGACCTAGGGCACCATACAAAATCCATACTTTTATCTAGTTACATGTTTTAGTGTTGTTTTTTCAGGCTGAAAGGGGTCTTTCACCATGGGGACCACAGCCCCTTGATTTCAACATTATTATTTCTGTTCTATGATATTATTCCTTAAATTATACATTTGAAATTTCTGAGAGCCATAATAAGAGTACAAGTATAAATTTAAGATTTTATATGTCATATGCTGATAAGATGAACATGTGTCAGCAAATGTGAAGTCTAAATACCATAATTGTGTGCACTTTCTTCTTTATTTGCCAGGTCACTAAGGATTTCATTTGTCTTCCAAGTTAAATTGGAATTAATTTACTTTCTATAAATACATTTGGTTTTATAGGCAATGTTTATGAGATTATTTTTATAGACTTGACCAATATATTCAGAATATGTTACAGTATTCTCACCTGAAAAGCAATTATTGGTCCTCCCCTTATGAACTGCAGATCAGACAAGGGGCGTAACAGCTTATCAAAGTAAATTTTCACTCTGTTGGTAAACTGTGGATCTGATGTTCGCACCTTAATGTTAGGCATTCTCAGCAACCAACTGCATAGGTAATAATGAGAACTATTCACTACATGATTTTTTCACATAAACTGTAAGAATTTCTCATCTTAAGTTGTGCTCTCTTTTTGCCAAAATATTCTATTTCATTAATTAATAGAATGTAGATGTTAATACGCACATACTGCAGTAGAGTTAAAAGAAAAGTACTTGTTAATTAGGTTAGGAATGAGGTAGTCCTTACCTAGGTAGACCCCCAAAATCCCATTCAGAACAAATATATGGCCCTGGGCGAATGATAACGAACAAATCCTCTTCTTGGGCTAACTTAATAAAAGCTTGTACATCTAAGAAAATTGAAAAGTCATTGTTTCCATCACCAAAATCAAACACTCCCATTTGAGGTTCATGAAGATTCCATGGTATATACCTAAAATGTAATAAAGGGTTATTAATAAATAATAAATGAAGTAAAACTTTATCTTTTACTGGATGATTTCACTTCAAAGTACAACTCAGACTAAATGAATTCATTTCATTCAAAACTATGGATAAATATTCTGATTTTATAACTTATACTATGGTTATAAAGAAATGCATGACTATGAAAAACAAATTTTTCAGTTATTTTGTGGAGAAATAGGGCATAAATGTTTAAATATTAGAATGAAGCATTAAGGAATCACAAAGTGATGTAATATGTGTCATTAAGCTAATTGCAAATGAGTTGTGCTTTTTTATGATACTGCATCATTGGCTAATAATTCATGGAAGTTGGAGGAAATGTTAGTTTATGATAGTGGATATGGATTGAGAAATAAATTGGGCCAAAATGTTTGTCATTGGTTTTCATAAAAATAAATGAAGATAGACAAATAAAGTCTGCAGAAAATGCTTTGTTAGTATCTAGAACAATGTATATTTACATGATATGTTAATATATTGAACAAAAAAAATGCCAGAGCTGAATACATAATTATTATTAAGGGATTACTAAAAACAGGCAACAATATAAAGAATCGGTAGGTTTCCATCATCTTTATCATAGTTTGTGTTTGGCCTTTAATGTGTTACTATCCCTTTCCTTACTTCCTATACAGAAAATAACTACCTGAGGCCTAAAAGACAAAGACTCAAATGAAAAAAAACACCCCACAAGATATTTTAAAGTTTCACATTCAAAAAGCAACAATTCCACATAACTCCTCTACCCCAATTGTCCCTCTTGTCATCTCTAAATACCCTGAGAACCTATGCAATTTTTCCAAATCCAGCAAACCCCTGATGTAACCCTTACCCATTCCACACTTCACTGCTCTCCCTGCAAATTCCCATGTTGCCAATGCTGCACCTTTTTCCACTCCATGACACTACATTCCCAGAAACATTAACACCACTGCCACACAACAAGTGCACGAATGACCAAAAATGGCATTTACTATCCCTCCTGTGACCTGTGCAATACTTTTTACTTTGGTGAATGCACCATCAACCGTAGCACTCCATATGGACAGAAGTTTCAGTGATGTTGTGTAATTTTATCATGTTGAGTAAAATATGAAGGCAATTTTCCACAAAAATATGGTTAATGTGACCTAGGTTTCAATGCTACAGCATCATCACCAGGAAATGAAAAATGGCAAAATACACTCATATATATTTCCATATCATATATATTTATATATTCAAATAGTGTGGTCGGGGGGGGAGAAGGATAAGGGGGCAGGGGATAGGAGATGGTGGGAGGAGCTGAGTAAAGGAGAGGCAGGAGTGGGAGAAGATAAAATAGAAAGGAACTCAAACATGAAGAAATTTTTCTGAGAATTTAGAATGATAGTGTCTTAGGCGTCTCTTCTTCGGATGTCTGTATCCACTCCCAGGTAGAATTCAGTGTCATTTGCAGCATAGAGACGAGGGTTTATCTTTGTAAGGTGGTGTGTTATGAAGGTTTGTGTAAGGTGGCAGGCATGAGGTGGTGACCCTTTTCTCGGGTTCCAGTAATGAATGCTGACCAACGTGGTACCCCAAAACCCTTCTGTTTTAAGTACATACCTATTAAGATTACTAGTTACTTGGCCACTTCACACCACCTGATCACACTCATTACCTTGCCATGTTGATCTTTCAATTTTGTGTTAAAAATCTTACGTTTCAATGGTGTTGAAACCAGCAGCTCGTAGTTTTCTCATACGATCTTGCCAGTAACTTGGATGTACCCGAAAATAATGGATGGCCCCACTGAATATTGTTATTTCTTTTCCATTGAGCCGGAATCCACTAGCTGGAGCTTCGAGGGCACTATCAATACCACCTGCTGTATAATATTCATACAATGTTGGCAGTGACTGGCCGTGAGTAACCTTAGGAGAAAAAAAAATTATGCTAAAAATTTGTCAGCTTCATTTGAGTTAGTCCAGCTATTTCCTTCCTACATAATAATTTCATCATGAAAGTGACTTATGATTCATTGGGGATGGTAACATTTTATGAATTTGAGATAAATGATTAATAATTACATAACATTCTCTACTTACTATGCACATGTTCACGTCAGGCAAGCGATTTATCTTGCAATGAAGTCTAGTATCACCTTCTAAAAATAGGTTGATTTTAACATTGATATCTTACAGATACGATATTTCTTATTTAATGGAAGTAGCAAACAAGAAGTAAAAACATATCGAAATAATATTACGAAAATAAATTAACGGAAGAAAAAATTATTTTTCTTTGAACGAAAAAATGAAGAGTTTAACTGAATTTTAAAAATTGTTTTCATTTCGTATAAGAAAGAGATATTTTAATTACAGCTAACATTTTCCCGTTAAGGGACATAACCATAGCCTAGTAGTAGTAGTAGTATTTTTATTTATGCTTCGACGGCTATGGTCATTTCGCACCTCTTCAATTCACAGACAAAAAAAAACCCTTTTCAGCAAAAACACCATTCCTGCCCTTTCGAGGTGGGATTCGAACGTGGGGCTTTTTGGGCTAGCCGGTGAGCGCGATACCCCCATGCTAACCCAGTCGCCATAGCCTCGTGCACAAATTACAACATGAAAAGACACTGGTATAACAAAAAAACCAAGAATCAACAAATGGATGAGGAATAGCAATGAAAAACGAAATTTTCAGGAATTCTCCCCAATGAATAGTTTTAGCATCATAATAATGCTCGATATTCTGCTGAAATTTTTTGACTACATAACAAGTTCATCCACAATCCCAATTCAATGACAATCGTGGATTGCACAAGATTGGTATTAAACAAAAGCACACCATCTACGTTCTGGAACATACCATATCTGTAGTGCCTTACTTTGGGTGAATCAACGAAACAGTGGGGAAGACAAAATTCATACTTTAATAGAATTAAATAAAAATATTGCAAGTTATTGACATTCCAATTACCTCTAAACATCCTGATATCAACAAGAAGGTAGCTATCAAGATTCGGTACATTTTAACGCTAGAGTAGTTGAAATATAGACAGTGACGTTGGTGAACTCCCTGAAACCACGAACCAACTTCACCGCCTCGCCTCTCGAGAACGACTGAGGTTCAAGCTTCAACTCGATAGGTGCCGCTTATCCCCTGGGAGCCGTGTCACCCAGTCATGTGAAGTCGTATCGTCCACTCATGTGAAAAAAACTACGATGAATAGTTCTTATCTACATCTATTTTCAAATGAATTTTTTTCCTAAATTCTTTAAATATCGATTCTAATTAATAAATATTCGATAAATTTAATTTACAAGACTTACTACTAATACCGTGAGACTTTAGAGGGCGCCAATTTAAATGTCATAATCGTAATTTTTCCTTTCTCCCGACGCCTAATGTGTGCTAGTAGCAGAAAGATCCTCTTTGCTTCGTCACCATCCAGGAGCGCCCCCAAATTTTGATAAAAATTGAAGGAGATGATAATGCAGGCATCTGGTCTCTTCAAATCTTCGTATCTGCTATCTTACTTTATGTTGCTAATTTGCCTCTGGCGGGTCATTCGAACTACTGTCTGTTACTGATTACACGTATCCTTGGAGAATATAGAGAAGGCACTAATTTACTTTTCCGTTTTTATCTAAGTTCACAGATGTTGACAATGTGGGAGTTAATTTCCTCAATTCATACTCCCCCCCACTTAGTGATTGATTCTGCAACCGTGACGACCATGTATAAGAAGAAAATTAGTTTTTACCTTATTACAGAGATTGTTCCTTATTTAACCTCGTCACATACGAAACTATGGTCTAGTCTGTGACCTCGTTCAGAGCAAATAAAGGTGACTAAGGCAGAAAGATGGAGGGATATTTGCAACTTAATATATTACCTTTATTCATATCATAGTTAATCGTGGAAATAGCAACGACGCGCTATATATTTCGAGTTTACTTCCATGCACCTGACTGTATTTCATAACAGAAACAAATGTTACTTTTAAAAAAGTAATATAAAAAAATCTTTTTTGTCCATTCGTATTTACATGCTGCGCATTTATTTATTTTAAAACCACATAGTTGACCTGGTAGATAATTTTAATAAATGGTAAAGTTTCTCAGAGCCCTAAATGACTGTGGCGATCTTGAAAATCATATGTAAATATTTGGTGTTTATGCTTCTCTGTCAATACAATTTTTGGTCGCCCTTGTAATAATCATGTTGCGAAGAGGATATGAAAATAAAAAAATGAACGAAGAAAGTTGTAATTGGTGGGTTTCGGGCGACGGTGACTGGAATTTGTGAGTTCTTAATCGACATTCTCGAGCCAGAAACTGTTTCAGGATCTCCCTTAAGAATGAAGTTCCAAATGTTTAAAAAAAAATCCCAGAAAACGCGAATTAAGCGTAACAAGTGAACATTTTAGAAAATCATCTAAACTGGGCGGGATTATAACATGAACCTTTCAAACTAAGCCGCTTTATCCGGTTTAAACAAAACCATTTTAAATTAATCGACTGAATTAGTGTTTTACTCCTAGCTTTTCCCTTAGCATTGGAAATTCACCTGAAAATTGCGCCAATCTCGGATTATAAGTCCGCAAAACTCTATTATGTGGAGACGTGAAGAATTAATAACGGTGCCACTCCAGAGATAAAAGTCATCTCATTGTGCATATTTATTTCACAGTTAAAGTTAAGAAAAGGTGTGCTATTCCAGATCAGCTGCTCGCATCGCCCCTTTTCCTCGGGCTAAGTGGCCTAAGTGAAACCCGAATGTCTAGACTAAAGTGCCAAATGCATAATGAAAAGATCATTCTTTTGGAAGTCGAATTTTTCTTAATACTCAAGGTCAGGTGTTGCCAACCGAATTCCATCCGAGCCTCTACGCCATCGCACTACCGAACTTGTCGCCTGGACCGAAATAGACAAGTGTAGGAGAGTGGGGGAGGGTGTGGGGATGTCCAGGGCGGAGGATGATGAAGGTTCAACGCCACTCCACAGCTCCATTGCCCCGCGACATTCGCTTCCGCCTTTCCGACACGTGAGGTCGCGAAGAGCGTGTCGACCCGTTCCCTGCCGAGATTCGCAAGAGGGTTGGGTAGGGATTGGGAAGGAGTGGACAGGCGTCAAAGTTTGAGTGTTGGACTCGAAAGAGTTCTGTTAAACTCGTCACTTTTCACATTTTTCCAAATCCATCGAGTGTGGAAGCCGGAAAATCCCAAAGTGCCTGCACAATCTTTTATCGCCCACAACCTTGACGATATCTCCACTTTATACATATGTCCCTATAACACCACTTTTCACTTATGGGGACCAGAAACAGCTTGAATTGCGCAACTGCTTTTATAATGCCGATGGCCGGATAACACCTGTTGCCTCGAGACCTGAATGATAGATGTGGCCGTTGAAATCGGTCAGTGCAATATCGCTTCGGGGTGAGGAATGACGCGATTTTTTCCGAGCAGGTACATACTCTCGTCGTCACTTCCTGGTTTCCGAACCACATAGTACTGAATCATTCGGGCACGACTGTTTCTTTTTTTTCTTTCATCCGCTGGACTCACCGATGTTCCCGAGTCGATGTATCGCGAAGAGTTCCCCCCGGGTAACTTCAAGCTAACTTCGATGCGTTGTCAAGTGCACATTCTTTGCCTTGAACTGTTTAATTAAATCTGCATTGAGGCAAGACATTATTTTAAACTCATTGCCCGCCCTGGTAAACTTCCTTACCCCGTAACCTGTAAGAACTAATTTAGGGTTTTCATTTACCCGATCCAAAAAGATGTATCCGATCTGACTCCGGAAAGGTCCCACGTATCCATGACCCAGTAGACCATCCCACCGTTGGTGTTTTTCGCCGAACTGTGTGAAACCTGAGAGAAATTCTTGAATAAAAACAAACTCCCTTGTTTGCTTTCATTTGGCAAAGCCGCCGAAGATTCTCTTTCATATCGTCCCTTGGTACACAAAAATCAATGACCCGAAACCTCATCTCCCGAATTTCACACCTCATGAACTATTTAACATCTTGATAAAAGTCTTATGCTAGAAGAGCACCGAAATCCAGTTTCTAGATAGAATTAATTACATTACACGGGCACTGCCGTCGCGTCATCTTTGTTTAATCTTTGTAATCATGATCTGTTGCAGCATCTTTGTAACCACTATACTAGGATTCCCTGGAAAAGAAATATCAAGGCCATGCCTACCGTGATCAGGGAAAAATAAACGATTTCTTTTTCTTATATTTCTTCAATGACGGTGGACGATTCGCCGAAAGAGAACACGGCCTCCATTTTGTTATATATTCTTGTAACTAAAAGTCATGAGAGTTAGAATGTGGTAGCTTAACAGGAAACTTCAAATCATTAAGTTAAATCTTCGAAACCGACCCACCCCTACCGACAATAAATGGACTCCTTCAAATTCTCAAAACAAGACGTACTAATATAGAGATAAAACATCAAACAAAGAGTTGTAAACAACGGAAGTAACATCGTTTTTATTATTCTTTGCTCGATAAGTGAAAATATAATCTAAAATCACGGAAAAATCATTAAGCACGGTAAGCCTTTCCCATAACCCCATAAAAATTTAATGCTATCCTTTCACTTGACTAAATCCATTGTAGGGCTCGGCAAAATATAGCAAAAGACATAGATAAAAAAATATAGCAAAAGTCTACCTCTAAAGAAAAATACTACAATTGTGAAAACTATACATTTAATTCCCATACTTTCCAACACCGATCCATTGAATGGACTGAAACATACCCCAAGATCCGATTTAAAAATCGTTAAATAAAACGGTGGTTCCCAAAAATGTCTGACTTTTTATATGGTATACCATTTGCTGTTCCATTTCCCTGCCCTCGGGAAAAAATTATTTCACTGTTGGCAAGTACATACACAGTTTCGTCAAGGATACAAGAGGACATATAACATGACGAATAGAACATGAGATGTACAAAATTAAACAGATTGCGCAATAGTACATTCAAATCGTGTTTGAACGTTTAGATACGAGATCTCTTCAGATTCGTAAACCCAAGTTGAATGACGTCCTGGGTACCAGGTATTTACTTGCCCCAGAGAAAGGAACTGTCTCTCCCTATTACCCTGATTTTCACATGCCATTGGGTTTAATACTAGGTGAACTCCAACCAAACCGACCTTATTTTTCTATATTTATTTTTCAAGTGAACACGCAGAGCATAAAGCCAATTACGCTGGACAGAATTAACAACTTTTTTAACGAGGGCGAAAAACACGTGCTCCATGCTCTGAGTGGAGAATGAAATATTCACCTGGCCAGGTATACGAAACGACGACCTCCGGACTGGCAGACCAGGACGATACCCTGCCCACATCGTAGTCGGAAAGGGGTTGATAACTAGGCTAACCAGCAAAGCCAATATACACCCCGGCGTACTATTTTGACATGCAACTATGTTGCGAAGATTTTATCAATGAGGAGCCATCCTTGTTTAAGTGTCATTTTTAATCCTAGTTTTTTAGAACTTTTTTATAGGAAGACAAGGTCTACAAGACCACTAAG
>WURS02027961.1:10000-11707 GCA_011762765.2 Rhinocypha anisoptera | reverse complement strand
CTATCTCTTTCTCTCTCTTTTTTCTCTCTCTCTCTCTCTCTCTTTCTCTCTCTCTCTTTCTCTCTCTCTCTCTCTCTCCCAATGTACCCCGATCTATTTGAATCCATTGTGCCACTCTATCAGTTAACTTATGAATATGAGTATTTTTAATAAATAAATTAAACTTTTTTGAATAAATCGAACTTTTCTGTGATTCAACTCAACCAGTGTGACTATTTAAAGACTTTTTTTATGAAACAAAAAAAAGATTTTTTAATTTTTTTTCAATTACTTGTATATTACAAATCGAATCATGAGTTTCTTAATTGATATATCAATAATTTTTAGAATTCCTTGTTGACTAACAACAAAGTTTTGTAAATTATTTTATATCAAAAATATACTTAACAAAGAAAAGAATGCAATTTTTAACGGTTTTGTAAGAAAGCGTACCTAAACTCGGGTTAATTTTATCTTTGAATTGAGTTTTTGTTGGTAAAAATAAACCATTTTTAAAGTGAAACTTGTTTCCTAAGACCAATTAGTTTTTTAACCCATTCCAGTTCATAATAGTGTCTAGTCTAATTTTAAGCAAAAATATGAAACAGTTTTTAAAATTTATTTAAAGTTTATTCCTAGTTGCTTTACACTTTTATTAAAAACTGCAAAAAAACTTGTGAATCTGTCTAGTTGTTTTTAAAAAATTAAAAACCCCAGAGGGTAAGTGTAGAGTGGGAAAATAGTATTAAATCACTATAGTTTGACTAATAACGCAATAGTTGAAACAGTTTGGTTTACTACTTTTTAAACAGTTTGGTTTACTAAACTTACCCACTGGGTAATAATAATTTGAGAGATAAACTCCCCAAAAGTAAAAGAAATAAAAACATTTGAAATATTTCCGACTGTTTACTAAGTTTTCGAAGTTTTTTTCAAATAAATCAGTTCAATTTTTAAGTAACCCCTAAAAGTGGGCTTTTCCTTATAGCTTTACCGTATTTTTAAATCTCACTTATACATTTATTAATGAAAATTACGGTCTATGTTCAATGTTTTGAAATTTTGTTTTTTAGTTTTCAGTGTCAATGCACTCAGAGTTGCAAATAAAACATAAAAATGAGAAATTCACAAACAACGTGGCAAATAACTATTTCTAGTAGGGACCCAAATTTAGGTTCATTTGAGCCCAAATCAATCGGGTTCAATCGGTTTCGGTTTGGATTTCGGTTTTGGGTTTATAAAATTTTTAGACTAAGAACCCAAAACCGAAACCCGAATCCCGCAATAAATTTCAGATTAAAAATTTTGCTAATTTGGGTCCACAATTTCAAGTACAAAAGACAAGTACTTTAAAAGCTTGTCTTTGAGTAAAATACATTAGTCACGTTTTTTGTGAAGGGCTCATTTTATTTGCAACTCTGCACTGTAAAAGTTGTCCTACTTCTACTGTGCTATGTTTGCACTGTAACAGTTACACTACACATCAAACAGGTGATAGTAAACTGAGTGAGTTTGACACTGACTGGACGCATTGGTGATGTATAGCACGCATGCTCGGTATTAGAGAGTAGAGGTCAATCGATGACCAAGAGTCAAGTCGATCTAGTCTAAGTTGCTGTTCTTTTACGCTCATTTGTCTTTGTTGTGTGGTTCTGTCAACTTCATCTTTATTCATCTCTACTTCATCTCATTTTCTTTTTTTCCTGTGACATCAAGATCATTTCATTG
>WURS02027961.1:0-5000 GCA_011762765.2 Rhinocypha anisoptera | reverse complement strand
TTAAATTTTTTGCTGTTGTGAGAAAAAAAGAAGAAATTTGGAACTTTTGCGACTATACCATTTAGGAGAGTTAGTAGAATCATTGGACAGGAACTTGGTAAAGTTTCCAAGTTTTTATTGAACAAACCAACGTTTTGTTGTTGTTATTTTATTAAATATCTTGCGTCATCTGTTTTGCTGCTGTGAGAAGAAGAAGAAAAAGAAGAAAACTGGAACTTTTACGACAATACCATTTGAGTAGTAGTAGTAGAACTGTTAGTAGTAGAACCGTTAGTAGTAGAACTGTAATTAGTAGAACCGTTATTGGAAGGACCGTTAGTAGTATCGTTGAATCACTTATTAGAGTTGTCAACCTACTTCAATCCTCTAAACTGACAATGGATCATCTATGGTTCTACCGGTACTTCTATCAACAAGTGAAGTATATGATGGAGAATCACCATAAACTGACCTATCGCTTGCGACATTATTTCGAGTGTGCCGCGGTGGCAAGCGAAATAGGCCGACTTGTTCCATCTTTTCTAATGCTACTCAATCCCGACACGTTTCCCGCGTATCAATTCGACTATGTCGCCTACTATGGTCGGCAGCATCCGATGATGTATGATCTCTTCTTCTGTAGCTTTGTGACGCTGTTTTTGCTATTCGAGATCTACTCGATTCAAGTATTGTTTCTGAGCAAAGATCAAGATCGGCTGGTTTGGCACGAGTACTACGATTCGGTGATTTGGGGCACCGATTGTTACGATCAGTGTCGAATCACAGAGGAAATTGAACTGGAGTGGATCAAGACTGTTCGTGCCAGGAAGATTGAGATGGCCATTCGCAAGCATCTTCCACTGTTTTACGTTCTAGTTCCCAGAGTGATACGTGAGTGGTTGGTCAATGTGGTAACTCTTCTGGTGGTCCAGTGGAACTTTGATCATGTCGACAAGCAACGGCTCAAGTTGAAAAAGTTACGCTACTTTCCCCAGCTTAGCGTGAGATCAAGAGCTAGACTCATTTCGACTCAAATGGGATTGGATAGCCTTAACATCGGAATGGTGATCTCTATTTGTAAGTATATATTGATGAGTTGATTCATTCTCACTTAAAGATTAAAATGCATTATTTACAAACATTAGTTACAACACTAATCTACGCCTCATATCTGTTCTTACCAATACTTCTAAAACCTTTTTCCAAATGGTACTACCTCATTTCGGTTGTCGACATATCAACACTTGTCATTTGTATTCACACAATTGCACGAACTCTTAACCTATTCAATTCATGTTCCATCTTTATCACTGTGTTGTATAGTCAACACTTTCGATATCTCACTAAGAAGATCTCAGGTTGGAACCACAAAGCTTTTCTATACAAAAAACTATTATTCATTTTGGTCCTCTAATCTCAGGTTCTACATCAAAGCAATGCATGTGGAAGAAACGTTTGACACAGCAAATGGTGCTTAGAGAGCACACCACTCTTTGTGCCATTATACTTCGCGTAGGCGGCTATTGGAGTAGGATCATATTCATCACACTGATGGTGAACATGCCGATCAATATCTACGCCATCTACCGTTTGGTGTTCATCAAGCTCACCCCAAGCGATCGTCGCATCTCATTCTACTTCATGCTGGTGCAGAGTGTCATCTTCTTCCAGTGTGTCCTCCCACTGGCCTACTACAACAAGAGAGCTCATGAGATTGCCAAGTGGTTGCCTCGCCAACAGATGAGCATGAATAGTCGAAATATATCGCTCAAGGTGAAGTATCTTAACTTTTATGAACGTGTCACGCAGACCTTGATGGCTTATGGCGTTCGGCTTGGACCCACTAGTATTGTCTCCTACAGCTCTGTCGCTAAGGTATGACTCATATCTTAACAAGTCAACCAAACAAACCTGTAACCTCCACTTTGAAGGCTAATTTATATGCTAAACTCTTCATTAGATCAGTAGACTTTAAAGTGTGTAAGGGATTTTTCTGCAGGATGCGAACCTCTTAGGAGAGGAGATTTTGAGCTTCAATATAGACCACCAAATTCAAATCTCAAAATCTCTCCTCCTAAAAGCCTCACAGAAAAATCTATTTACACTTTAAAGTCTACTGATATATAAAGAGTAGTTTAGGATATGAATCATTTCAAAGTCAACTGGTTACAGGTTCGTTTGGTTTACTTGTTACATTTAGAGTAGGAATCTTGATTTTGATTTTTAAGCATTTGTAACTAATTAAAAAAATTTTGTTTATTTTTTTTAAAATTGAAAATTGTAGCTACTTCTACTCTACTTTGGCCAACTTGTTGCTGGGTTTAATCTGCTCAACACTGTTTATAGAAAGAATTAAGAATTTTCAACTAAACTTGCTTTGTCTTTGTTTACTTTACTTTATTATATATATTCGTAGCACTTGCACTTTTCTCCTATATTTTTGTAATTTATTAGAATTTAGTAAACAATAAAATTTTTACCAAAAAATTTTTATATGTCCAAACAAGAACAATTTTTTTAAGAATATAAAACTTAGTCTTGTCAGCTTTTGATATATATGCTAAAAATTTTGGTTGTATTTCGTAGGAAAAATGCCACATTAAAAAAAGGTAATATATTATAATGTGTTGTAAAATGATGTCTTGTAAAATTTATTTGGTTCAAAATTCGTTTTAAAAAAATATTTATTAAATGTGATATAATAAAGCTAAAAGTGACATTAAGTTCTCAAACAACAACAAAGGCTAAAAGAGTTTAGATCTATCTGTCTAGGGTTCACTTTAAATTGTACCTACACTCGGTTAACATGGCAGAGAATTTAGAGAGTAGAACTTATATCATCTCAAAAAAGACTTAATTTCTTGAAGAACTATGGATCATCTGTGGAAGCGTCGTTACTTTTACAATCTAATTAAATCACTAGCAAAAGATCGTACCAAAAGATCGTACCGTGGAAGACACTGGCTGAAATGTTTGATATGCATTTTGGAAATAGTTCGATGTATTCCATCATTTCTGATGACATACGATTCGGAAACCTATCCCTTCTATCAGTACGACTATATCGCCAACTATGGCCACCAGTTTGGCCCGGAGATCTATGATCAAACGTTTGTCACGTGCCTGATGTACTTCCTCACTCTATTGCTCTTCTCACTGATCGGACTGTATCTGAGCAACAACCAAAAGATTGTCTGGGACGAGTACTTTGTGGCGGTGGTTGATCTCGTTGACTACTACGACGAGTGTCGTAAATCATGTCCCCAATCACAAATCGCCTGGGTTAAAGAATGGCGTACAACTCAATTTGCCCAGCAACATCCTTGGCTTAAAAAGCTGCTACCCAACTTTGTGTGGACCAGACTGGCTCGTTTTGTGGTTATGGTTCAAATTCAGTTCAACTTGGATCATGTGGATAAGAGAAAGTTGAAGAGGATCACGCTACGTTACTTTGGCTCACTCTCAATCGAGAGCGTTGCCAAAATCATTACAACTCTCATGATGATTGATTTTGGCAATTTTTGTGCAATACTAATCTTTTGTAAGTTTTCTGATTTTTGTACATCAAACACTGATTGTTATCTAATTTTCTCTTTACAGTTGGAATATACTCTTTATCAATCTGTTTTTACCTTCCAATATTCAGAAAATTTTCCCCCAAATGGTATTTCATGTTAGGGGATGCGGTGATATTTGCGATTAACCTCAAGTCGGTTCAACAAATTCTATTTCTACTATTTGGATGCGCGTTCTACATTAAAACTCTCTACAGTTGCACGTTTGGCGAGTTGAACCAGTCGCTCAAACTGGAATCGGAAAACAATTTACGGTACGAGATCATCTATAAGAAGCACACCAGACTGTGTTCCCTCATTCTTCGTGTTGCGCCCTTCTGGAGTAAAGTAGTCTTCTTCTCTCTCATCTTGAACATGCCAATCAACATTTACGGTTAGTTAAGTCTTCTCGGTCAATGTTGCTCTCATACAAATTCAATAGTGCCAATTGTAGAGTTTAAAGCAAAAATTAGAGAGAGAGATTAGATAAATTGAGGAATAAAGAATAGAGATAAGGAATCCTTTCGAAACTTTACAAGCACTATTTAAATTATGATTTGAGCGACTTTGACTTAGAAGTAAACCAAACTTTGAAATGATTCATATGCTGAACTCATCATTAGTAGTCTGTAGACTTTAAAATGTAACGGGATTTTTTCTGTGAGACACTGATTTCATTGACTTCAATATATAGATCACCAAAGCTAAATCTCAAAATCTTTCCTTCTAAAAGCTTTACAGGAAAATCTTTTTACACTTTAAAGTAGGGCTCTCAGCTTAACCCAAATAAAAATTGAATTGAAAGAACGGCTCTTTTGGACCAATTATGAAATTATGTTTTCTTAGATAAATGAGAGCCCTATTTAAAGTTTACTGATATATCAAGAGTAGTTTAGAATATGAATCCAAGTCGAGGTTAAATTCGGTTCGTTCGGTTTACTTGTTGTTAGAAGTAAATCAATGTCTAAAGCGTTTGATTCTAAATGAATGATACTTGACACACAGCATCCTACCGTCAAGTATTTATCCCGCTGGATCCAACTGATGCACTGCTTAACTTGATGTTTTGCACGATTCAAAGCATGCAAGTGGTGTGCTGCATCGTTCCCCTGGCTGCCTACCACGCCAAGGTGTACCAAGCGGCACGGCTTTTGCCTATGAGAATCATGCAAATGCAACACTTTCGTCTTCGATTGAAGTACATCACCTTTCACGAGAGACTCACCTCACAGGGTATTCAGTATGGCGTCTACTTTGGATATGGCAATCAGGTTGTCTCCAATTGGTTTCTCTTTCAGGTCGGTCTATTCTCTCTCTCACTCTCTCTCTCTCTCTCTCTCTCTCTCTCACTCTTTCTCTCCCTATCTCTCTTTCTCTCTCTCTCTCTCACACACTCTCTCACTATCTTCCTCTCTATCATTTCTTTCCCAATGTTATGTTGCATGGCGTAGTCTCAACTAAACGTCC
>WURS02027950.1:0-11708 GCA_011762765.2 Rhinocypha anisoptera | reverse complement strand
ACGGAACAACGTAATGAAATAGGCATGTGAGAGAAAAATGGTAATGGAATAAGAATCCACGCAATAATTTGCTACTGCTGAATTGCGCATTAGTATATGGAATTATTTTAATCGATGACTGCCATTAAAATCGACAAGAATATTCCCGATTTTGTTTTCGTGTCATTAAGTTCTTTGGTTTTGTTTCGTAAAAACGAAAGGCTACTTCCGCCGGGGACCAGAAAGGCACTTCGTAAAATCGTTATATTGAATTAACGTAGTATCATATAATAACTCCATAAGAATACATAGAGGGACGATCGGGACAGCTTCATCGGTTGTGGAAAATCGGAATACGTAAAATCGAGATTCTACTGTATATGTATAATTCTTATTATTAATTACCAAGGACAATGGACCCAACATATTCATAAAACAACGGAAATTACTTTACCTGGGCAATCATAACTTGACAACGTAAAACTGGTTCCATAATTTCCACTGGAGTAGGTTTCGAATGGAGAACAAATCTCTAAAATAAGAAGATACAATACAAAAGTATACTTTACAATAAAATTACAGAAAGAAAAAATGATTAATAGCAAACAATCATAACTTAATTTTAAAATTTGCAATTAGCACACTACTTTTTTTTTTATATTAATAACAAAATTGTTTCAGTTCCTGTAATCCATTAAGTCTTTGTAGACATAAGTTTTTATGATTTACGTGCAAAATTTACTTGCAATTAGTATGAACTGCTTTGATCAATAAATATAATTAATTGATGTTTTCAACTATTATCAAAAGATTTACATATAACCATGATAACGATTCACATACAACACCTGACAATAGTAAATAATTTAAAATTTTATTGCTATAATAATCAACAGTTTAATTATGATGGAATGCTTACATCAGGGTGGAACTCTGGACTATCAAATGATAAACGATGTTTGTAGAGGTGAAGGTGAAGTCCAGCCAGAAGCCTAGAGAGGGGTAGGTGAACTGAGACAGGCTTTGAAGCTACATCATATTTGATACAAGCCGCCGAATGCTCACCAACTTCAACTGCCTCACCAACAATTACCACACCCTTGTTATCCCCATCTCCTGTCTGACTTCCACCCACATTCTGAGATTCCTGAAGTTTTTTCAGTGTTGCCCTGTAATGGACGTTACATATAGTAAATCCTACAAAATCTTAAAAAAAATAAAATTAATAATGATTAAATTAATACATACATTTTCTCTAATGAACATTAAAGGAAACAATGATATAATAGTGTAACCAAAATAAGTAATTATTTCTTTCAGGGATAACTTTATGGAAGCTATTCATCATGAAATGAGAAACTATACCCAGCAACTAATTGTCCTAACCTGTAAGCCTTTATCAGTACGACTCGATCAGTTGAACACCAATCAATGACTAGAGCTACAACATGAGCCAGTTTGAGGTGGAGATTAAAGGCAGACTCCCAGTCAGGCTCATATTCCATATGTTGTCCAGTTTGTCGAGTAACAGCATCCATTCCCTAATCAAAAAGAAGAAAATGTCACATGGCTATGGAACTTTTAAAAAATCAAAATGTTAGCTTTTGGGTCCCAGAATTTAGCTATTAAAGTGGTAATTGGTATTAGTATTTTCATATAAAAACAGGAAGACCATAAGTGGTAAAAGTCAAACAGCAAACATTATTAGCTTTATGTGTGAATAATTTCACAGCTGAACCAAAATACATAGCCTATAATTTTTCAATTAAAAATTAATTGAAATTTTGCTATTTACAAGAAATATGAATAAAATATTAAAATGAAATTCACCATGTATTTTTTTTATGGACAGTTATGAGACAAATCTTCCAGGATCAATAAAGAACAAATATAATCTTATTTTGTTATAATGATGTAAAACTCATTATAATATTTATGCATAATTTATCCCATTTAATGTGCATCATTTCAGAATTGATACCTGTAACATTGTCAGTAGAGAAAGAAGAAGAGAATATCCTTGGAGGAAACCCTTTCTCAGCGCATCAGTCCATGATTCTGGCACAGAGGTAAGAAGATATCTCAGGTCATACAAAATGTACTGGGCTCTCTTGAAAGTTGCATTTGGTGCACTTCGTTCAAATTCCAGTTTTCCCTCTGGAACATTGAATGCACATTTAAATAAGGAAGAGGGAGAAAGAATAAACCAAGATTAGTTTACTGTTCACCCAATGGCTGCAAGCATATTTCATGTAGGGTTTGCCATTATTTCCTTTTTGAATTTTTATATGCGCCATCAAAAATTTGTTTTTACTTTGAATACACACATGGAAATGTGATAGTGAAAAATGATGTATGTAGGCCTTTATTTGAAGGTAACAGAAGTTAATATAAAAGTTTAAAAGACAAGGATAATAAACAAGGCTGTGCCTGGTTGGAATGTACTGGCCTTATGGCAGTTGAATAGTAAATGTAAGGAGTCAACGATAAATAGAAAATAATAAACTATACTAACCTCTATTACATTTTGGAGCACACTCAGATAGAAATGTATTGATAAGGGGATATAAAGCATCAGAGTGGGCAATCAGAGATCGAGCAAGGCTCGGGACTGTATAAATCTGCACTGATAAGGATGCCACGGAAAAATTATGATCATGATCATCACGAATGAAATCCTTCAGCACATTTCCATAATGTTTGGTAAATACCTAAAAAATAATTGCAATTAAAACATTTACATGTGAAATAACACCAATAGAACAAGCTCAATATATATATATATAGTGAATTTTTAACAAACCTGAGCAAATAGTTTCTTGCTTGAGTACTCCATAAGCATTCCAGTAATGAAAAGATAGTGCCAATGAGACCGAGCCGACTTCCAGAGAAAACAATCTCGCCTTAAAATACCTTCCAATATGGACAGTTCTGTTGAGTCACTCTGAATGAAAATAAACGAAGAGGCAGAAAAACATTTTGGATTTCATTAGATCAAGAATTTATGGTGGAGAGAAAATAACATACCATTGTCTCCTCAAATTCCTGAATAAATTCTTTTTTTTTTTGCAAAATCTTACCTGATGCACAACTTTGGAAAAAACAGAACGTAGGACCCGACTCTGTGACAATAGACTGCGTATCCTTGCTAAAAGACGGAGGGCAAATGTTTGGTGTGCTACAACATGAGCATGCATCACCAAGACTTTTAAAGGGTGGCCACCGTTACGAGAAGTAAACCGTTCAATTTCACTTCGCTCCCCACTGCAAACCTGCATGAGAAAATATAAAAAGAAATCTTTTAGAGAATTATCTTAGTCCTTGTAGTCATTATATTACTGAACTGAGCATTATATCCTCATGTTCGACACAAAAAAAATACTCTCTTTTTGTTGCATTCTTATTTTCCCAGTTAAAAAACAGCATTTGAAAGATTCAAATGAAGAGAAATTGGATATAAAAATTCATTTCTTTCGGGGTTTTCTCCACGTCTGTCCATATTGTGGGGACCCAATATGTCGTCGGACCCCGACTGCATCTGTCCCCACAATATGGACAGACGTGGAGAAACCCCAAAAGAAATGAATTTTTAAATCCAAGACACCACGGAAGCCTCAACCAAGAAATTGGATATGTCTACAAATACTGTAGAATCTAACATTAAAAATTTCAAAGGTAAATAAAACTTTAAAATGTTTCAAAATTTTTGAAAATGTTTATTCAAATCAATTTCAAGCAAATTATTATATAATTGTCTGCTAATTCATTCAGAGTAAAATTAATTTGAAAACCACAGTAACTTCACTGGTAATATTTTTAATCCAAATAATATTGCTTTATTAACCCAATATGTTCACATTATATTAATAAGATATTCAATTTTGATGACAATATCATATATATCATATCATTTGCTTTTTAAAATTATTTTTTAGATATCTTTATCATATGCTTTTAAGTTAAATTTGTAGCTTACATTAAATTTAGCACATTTGACAACTGCTCGCCCTTCTAGGTCAATAGAAGTTACAAACTGTATGGCTTCCCTGTGAGGACATTTAACCACCCTTGCAACAGTGTTGATTACCTATAAAGAAAATGATTTCAGTTACTTAAGGATACAGGTTATTACTATCTTGGTACATTATCATAAAATACAATATTAAAGTCATCTAAATAATTCTTTGTTTGATGTAAACTTCTTCAGGCCATTACTCTAATTGAGTTTCTTGATTATTATTTAAATGATTTTGCATAAACCTTCCCAGAAATTGGCCTTGAGTGTGTTACCTTGATGCACTGGAGCAATTACATGCTGGAAGTGATTCCTTGAGTTAAGCTTGCTATACAGTGCACAGCATAAACTGCTTCTCAATAAACCATCCTACACCTGGGATAAGGAAGCATACACAGGATAAATGAGCATTTAACTAATGATGGCCACTTCTTACATACAATAGTAAATGGCAGAGACAACTCTATTCCGCATCTCACTGTTCCCTCCAAAGATCTCATCATTCACCAGTCAGCTTAATTATCTTTTCCACCGCCGTCCCCTACCTATCCCTTGCTAAGTACTCCTTCTTTTCCACCCCCTATAACTTACAACAAACTGATAAAGAATTCTCCGATCACCAATCCCTTTGCTAGGCCCCCTCAATGACATCTAACTTTTCATACTAACTGCTTGTTTTGAAATATATCTACAAATATTTGTTGGTATTTGTTATCCATTGAATATAGTTGTTGACCTTGGTTAATATTGTTGTTACTGATACTTGTTCAATGTAATTGGCTCTATGCTGCAATTGGACCATTTTAACTAAATAAATACACATCTTTGCTAAGGATTTTTACTTCTTTCAAAGTCTCTGCAGCTCCTCATTAAGCATCTTTTACATGGAGCTTAAAATATATTTTTGAATGCTGGAAATATGAACTCAATTATTTTTTCATATTTATAAGAAATTTTCACTTTTAAAAAGTTTTTAGCCAATTTTTGCCACAAGTAAAATAGTGTGCCCTACTAACAACCTCTTCAACAACTACATCTTGACCATAATTTGTTATGATATTACGTACTACTATAAATGTAGATGTTTATTTGCTCCACTTTTATATGATGACAAAATATACTCTACAAAAACTACTTGGGCAAATTAAACAAAAAAAAATAATGGATATCAATTCTTTTACTGACCAAGATGAAAGTTTCACTGACTGAATGCTATATAACTTTCTGAAAAATAATTCAAAAGTAAACTTGTAATGCTAATCAAGTCCAACTTCAGAAAATATAGAAATATACCTATACCAGAGTTACAATTTATATTTTCCCCAATCTATACTTGTATTGAAGGGTATCACACAGTATACTAATGTCAAGAATCAGATTGTGTAGACAAACCTGTTCAAATGTATGAGACTCATCATTATAAAGAACAGTACAGTAGAGATCACCACCATCACCATTTTCTGGACTCCCTTCAGAACCTTCACTAGACAATCCTTCAGCTTCTTGGCAACATTCTCTCCTACGTAAATCTGATGGAAGTCCAGGAGCATGTTCCAATGTGAGCAAATGAAAGGCATATCTGTTTGGAATAAAAAGTATCATGTACATTAAATTTTAAACAAAATAGGAATCTACCTTCTAGGAATTAATGGGTCAAATATTATGTGATCGGGCTTCAATTATCCTAAATCTCATGTTCAGTATTTAGCACCAGGTAATTAATAACACAAGGGATCATGAAAAATGATACTACATATATCCTACTTCAAAGGAATTTCAAATGGCCAATGAAAATATGGAATTTTTTAACTATATGGAAAAAAGTAGTCCTTCCTAGTGATGATGTTCTTCCACCATAGATTAATGGAAATTATGACATACATTTAGAAAGCAAACAAAAACACTATTGGAAAAAAATTTGAATGTATTAAATGTAAATGATTTTCACCAGTAATAGATAATTAATTGCAGAGTACAGGTATTGAGAAGTTCTAGCTCAGTGATGAAAGATTCACATTGGTACATATTTTATTACAATATACAGATGTTACTGTTGAATATGGATGATCAAAGCTACAATGGTGAATAATACACACAAATTTAATTATCTGTATTTTTTGAATTTAGTGATAAAATGCCATCAGAATATTTTGGGGTTCTCATTATTTTTCTCCAAAACATGATTATCAACATTGTGAAATAAGAAATCTAATCATAAAGGTAGTAAAAAGAGATGATTATCAATTTAACTTTTTTAGTAGCCTTGATAAAAGAATAGCTTCTGAATGGAATTACATAATTATGGTATCAAAAAGTTCCTGTAGTAGTTTTGTATCAAAAGAACAAGAGGACAGCCCAGGTACATCAATGACTTTGAAGTGGATGTCTCCCAAAAAATCTCCAGTTACAGGCAACATCTGTAATGAAGTCCTTCGACAACTGCCGATGGGAGTTGAGCTCTAATTGGTACTACTACCTGTTACACCCTGGTTTACTTACCTGCAGCACGTCTCTGGACAAATATCACCTGCCTCCTCAAGAATGAACAGGTGTTAGTGAAACCCGAAAACTATTGCTCTATATCTCAGCTGGATGGTCTCAGGAAAATCTTTGAGAAAATTCTCCTCCTGCATTTAATTTTGAACTGGACTGCAGCAGACATTTGCCCCAGTTCCAATTTGGCTTCAAGTATCAGCACTCCACCAGTCACCCGCTCCTGAATGTGACCAACTTCATCGCTTTCGTCAGTATATCACTCCAATAGATGACCCACTATTAACACCGAGGATCATCGCTGGTCTATAGGTATGACCCTGACACAAAGCAGCAGTCATGGTAGCAGCACATCCACCACTAAAGAATGTGAGAAAGAGCTTTGGCTCAATTAAGAGCATGCTCATGGTCTTTTTCAACATCCATTTCATTGTTCATAGAGCACTCCTCACCCAAGGTCAGACCATTCTATGAGAACTTCACTGGAGAGTTCTGAGGTATCTGAGGAAGATCATTCAACCAAAGCGACCAGATCTGTGATGTGTGAAAAACTGAATTCTCCATGGTGACACTGAATCCTGTCACTGAGCACTTCTTGTCAGTGACTTTCTCATCAAGCACCACACAATGTTATTACTTTCAAATCTGTCCCATTCACCAGATTTCAACTTCTTTTTTTTTCAAAGATGAAGATGCAGCTTAAAGGTCACCATTTTAACACAGTTTCCAACATCCAGTGCAAAATTCAGAATGCTGACAATAGATGAATGCGGGTAAGCTGAGAAGAGTGTATTCCTGCACATAATTTATAGAAAGAAGGGAGTGTGGGAACCTTTTGATATTTTCCCAGCCATCTTATTGGCTAAGATGGTAACAGGACCACAACAATGCACAAAGGAGTCAATACAAAAAGTCATTAATGTTATCAGTCCTTGTTATATAGTTGGCTGAATTATTGGGTATAATGTAAAATTTTATAAAATACCTCATTAGATTTCATATGGTTCAATGAAAAATGCTAAAAATGAAAGCTGAATATGTATATGTCAAATCTCAATGAGATCCTTAAAAAATCTGTTTTATAAACTTGTGAAAAATACTGGTTGCAGTAAATTAGTTTCTTAAAAATTAATTACAAAGTTAAATAAAATAATTAATCAATTTGTTTTGGGCCATGACTATCTTTTCTACTGGTAGAAAATTATTGTAAATGCAGTGTAATGCATAATAAAATGTATTAGTGGATGAAATGAAATTTTAATATCAAAGAATAAGCAATATGTAAAACTGTTCATAAGTGATGTCTTTTTTTATGTCAGTAGTGTAACATAACCGCAACAGTAGATTATATTCCATTTGACACAGTCACATATAAAGGCTGCATTTTATCAAATGTAACGCTTTCAGGCTTCACTACGTGGAACCTATCCATAATGAAGTACGGTAAGTAAAAACACTTGTGATTCCACTCGATATTTATTTAAACACGACCTAGGTTTCGACACGTTGTGTCATCATCAGGTCTTAATCATCCCTTAATTTGACCACATCCTCCTTGTCACTTGTTAATATTACTTTATGTATTATTTCTGCTGAATAATTTTCGTTGTACATTATTTTTTCTCCGTTTTTTTTCATTTATTGTATTTAGTCAGCCAGTTTAAGAGGCCTTTGTGCTGTTTTTGGCTGTATTAAAAAATATAAATGAATGAAAATAAAAACTGTGACTCAAAATTTTTATTGATACGTATATATAAAAAAAATATTTTTTTCCCCAAAATAGAATGCACCCTTTTCAAAAGCACGCTCGCTCAGCCGGTCGAGTGGTTAAAAAGCAGTCGCAAAAAATATGTAAGAGTTAAACGTGGCGTGGCATGGAGACTAATAGGTCCCCACGGTAAAACTAAAGTCACGACTTCAAAAAGACGTATGCCTCCTTTGGAAAGATTTATTGGGCAACAAGGAGGACACACAATTTCTACATCGTACCGACGAAATTGAAAAAAAAAAATCATTTGTGTCATGATGGTTAAAACAAAAAAAACCCGAAAGTTTTCCAATCTCTTCCACCGTTTCGTTCTCTCGTTATGTCAACCGCAATGTGTACGTGCAATCCACGTTTATTATTCTCCTCCCTCATATCACAATGCTGTATATCGATAATACCTCCCCCCCACCCACCCGCCTCCCGTAGGTGAACAGGAAGAAGGACCAGACCCCCCCCCCGCAACTCATTTCCTAAAAAAAAAAATGAAAAACGAAAATATTCCTCATCCGCCGCGAGCTTCTTCTTACTGCAGGTCGCTCGGAGAAATTAATGCTCTGTTATGAGCTAGCGAAGAAGGAATTTCTGGATAAATTTAAAAGCACACGCGAACACGGAAGCATGCACTTTATCCCTTTCGTTATCGCTTTCCGGGAAAGCGAGGAGAACCGGGCGAGGTAGGACGGAGACACGCGTAGTCCCCCTGTGTTTCAGAACAGGCGCCCAGTCAACTCTTTCAGCAAACACATGAATAAAAGTCAAATTCATCAGAGATATTCATAAATCGTGCGGTAATCTAGAGGGTATAATTTCTCCATTCAAGAGAGCAGAGCGGAGGAAGTTGATCCTCGGATATCTTGTTTCGAGTAAATATTTTACCTAGGAATAATAACGGAAATGCAATTTCTACACAAAAAAATTTCCCCGCGCTAATCATCTTCAACTACCATGGCGAGAAATAACATGAAGGCTACAGTGTTGTGAGTACGTCACCATTACCACAAAACAAGACTTGATTTCAAACGCAATGAATACATTCCATCGTTTTGGGCGTAACTTTAAGGAATTTACTCATAATCAATGATAAAATATTTGTAAATTCAACGGGAGTTTTGCTTTCTTTGCTTAGGACGCAGGTTTCTACACATACCCTCTACACTAATACAGAACTCATGTGGAATCACAGATATTTCATCATTAAAAAATTAATCATATTTACGGTGAAGGAGAGCCAGGTGAGCAAAGTCGAAAAAAATTTAATATATCTCCCGCTAAGATCCCTTTGCACTCCCGAAAAAATATCCTCCTAACGTTTTTATAAACTAAATTTTCTTTAAACTCCAACTTTTTTCTTTTAACTAAGTTTGACATCGCGTAAGAAATTATCAGGATATTATCGCGTTGCATATAATACTTACCAGGAATCAGACATGTAAAATATGGACAGAACTTATTCGTTTTCCGACTAAAACGCTCGTTTGACGCGAAAGAGGGCGGTCGGTCATTACTCTTGACTTGAGAAACAACACTGGGGAATGTTTATCTTCGAAACAACGACATTCTTCGAAAAAAAATCTAACCGTTTCCCTTTTATATATAAGACGACATTAAGGAATGTAAAACGGACGAATTATGTATACCACATGTCTCCTTGACGGCCGGACAAATAGTCTAAGGGCGCACGGTGAGTTCCAGAAGAAAAAAAAAATACAATCACGACATGTAAATGACATGAATCCCTCCTACCCATGCTTCCTTTTCCTCCTCCCGCCCCCCTTTCAAAATTATTAAGAAATATCGCGAAGCCTCGCTCACCGAAATCTTTTCTTTTCACCGAAATCTTCGTCCTAAAGCTTTTTATCCATCGCGAAAAGGTGGCCTTCTTTGATCGGTTTTGACGCGTTTTCTTTCGGCAGCATGCCCTTGCCGTCGCAAAGCACTAAAGAAAATTAGTTTTCGAGAGAAAACAAACGGGCATCCGTGCATTTTCGGGCGGGATTCGATCCCTGGAACTTTGGATTATCCGCGTAGCGCGCTGATCGCCGGGCTAACCCGGGCGATCACCCGATGATGACTCACGAAATAAATCGCATAAAAACACACGCGCATTTCTCGGCTAATCAGGAAAGTAAACTCCTTTACCACATGACCTCTCTCTCTCTTTCTCAGTCATTGGCTCAATATCGAGCTTTGTGGACGACCGGGGGTTAGCCTGGTGGGTAGCGTGCTTGCCGGTTTAACCCTAAGGTTTCAGGTTCGAGTCCCGCCAAAAGGCATGGGTGTTGTGTTTGTCCGGATGGGTTTTTTCTGGACATGAAAAGGTGCGAAATAACCTTGGCCGTCGAAGCACCCCATAAACAAAAAATACTACTACTCGAGCGTTGTGGCCCATAGGTACTGTAACGTCTGGCCTATTGTTGTGATCTTGTGTACATTTGTTTCATTGTTGAGGAGTGGAATTTTGGATGGTTGATTGTTGGAAAGTGTTCGTTTGGTGTTTGTGTAAGGGGAAGTGGAGGAAGTGGATTGTCGTGTGGAGGAGTAGCGGGGACTGTTGAGTGCGAAGTGGGGAGAGTGTGATAAGTGAGAAACAATAGAATAAAGTCGTAAATTTGGAAGTGTGCGACGTTTTTTTGGTTTAGTCCCGCGGAGGAGAATGGTAGAAATAATTCTGACGTTGCAGTACACTCTTTGCGTACAATCAGATGCCCAATCCATCTATCCTGGGCCACGTGGACTACTTCGCTCAGCTTGAGGTTTTGCGAGGGTCGCAATTTGATCAGTCAAGCCTTATGCGGTTGGGGGTCCTCGATATTCCTTTTTCCCCCCTGGGTGACCTTTCCCTCGAGCACTGTCTTCTCTAAACTATTATTGCGCCTTGTTACGATATGTGACCGAAGAATTTGAGAAGTTACACCGGATTGTCTTTGGCGGAGGCAGTCGGAGTCTCCACGTCTGAAATTCTCGACTGGACTAGAGTGGAGGCATTAGGTCTTCTTCTCCGTCCATAATATTCCTAGCATCCTTCGATAACAGTACGTTTCGAAGACCTCGATCTTATTGTGTACGTCAGCTGTCATCGTCATCCAAGACTCCGATCCGTAGGTCGCGATGGGGGGAGACCACATTGATCGAAATAGTCCACCTTTCTGGGCGACATGCCGATTCCTCCGTTCAACCATATTTTTTTGCGGTCTTGACCCTCGCTTTGACTTCCTTTTCACTGCCACCCCTTGTTTCGACAGCAGGTCGCCCAGGTGCTCGACTCCTTTTTATTTTGTTTTTTTTTTTCGCCCGGCGTATCGCGAACGAGTCGCATTCGACAGCTTAATAAGATCTCCGTTTATCACCGCCGAAGAGTTGACGTTTTCGGCGATTTGAGCTTCGGGGGGGGGCCTGCCTTTCCGCGCTGGACGTACTCAATACGCCCTGCGGTGGAGCGGCCAAGTTGTGTTT
>WURS02027939.1:0-11708 GCA_011762765.2 Rhinocypha anisoptera | reverse complement strand
AGGGTAGTCACCCGGTCTCGAACCCGGGTCCCCCGGTCAGTAGCCAAGCACTCTACCCACTGGGCTACCACGACCTCGGTAGGAAGACATCCCAAGAAAAATACAGGGAAGAAATAATAGGCGATTGCATTATAAGAGCAAACCTTCTCAGCATTCATCAAAATCAGCTAAATCACAAAAAAATCCATCTGCCTGTACAAGTAAAACATTCAGAAGAAGATAAATTTTGAGAAGGTTCAGGCAGGAAAAAAAGTAAGGAGGGATATTGTGAAGTGCTGTGCTGACTGCGAGGGTGAACCAGCTCTGTGCTTAGATCCATATTTTGGAGAATTTCATAATTATTGAATCAGGAAAATGACTTTTAGAATTCCTAAAAAAACAATAGTTTATCTGGATTGTATCAGAATTGTTTTATTAATCTTGGATATTATTGTAGCACAATATGTCTATGTTTTTTATAATAAACTGTATTTTATTATGATGACATATATCATTTATAATTATAATATCATAAGAAGTCACAAGTGCTTTCAATAGTCAAAATTATTATATAATTCTTTGAAAATTAGGGATGCAGTTTCGAAGATGATTTGTTCCGGAACTATCAAATTATATTTCTTTGTATAGCAAACACCAGTGACCATCTATTCAAATTTCTTTTACTTCCACTCTATACATTCTATTCCCATCAATTTCGAGCCTCATAGCTGCCTCTTTTGCCCCAACTACTCTCACATGTTCAGTACACAAACCCTTTTGCAAGACCCGGCAAACCCTTACTGTGATGAAAACCTAAGAGTCTCATCTTTTGTCTTCGAATTTCTACCATTTTCTTTTTGTCTAATCCTTTCCCTGAAATTTACTACTGCAACGCAGACTCTACCACCCGCACTCTCTAAATGTTTCAGACCACACACGCTTCAGAGGATTATTTCATTCTTTTCGATGAACAGCTAACAGTGAAAACCCCTCACCCCTTGTATTGTACGTGTGACAAGTCATAAACATTTACCACTAGACCTTTCCCCCGATGTTGCATTGTTATTAAGATTTCAGAAATCTGTATAACTATCCAATAAAAATACATACATAGATAATATGCGAAGACATCCTTATGATGTGGAGAAATGCAGTTAACTTCTTCTGTGTGTCGCCGGTTTGCCTACATTATCGATAGCTTGGGTCTGTGGATCAGATCTGCAGTTAAAATAATTTTGTGATAAAATGGTAAATTAGTTACCAAAAAAATTTTACACATTTTTTCCCATACATTGAGATTAAGCTAAAAATGCGAAAAAACGAGTTCAGTTTCTGGGGTTGTTTCATGATATCACCATAGAAGCGAGTGTGTTAATCACAGACAAATATTCTTATTCTTTTCTTATTCTTCTTATATTCTTATTCTTCTCGTATATTCAACCACAGTGTTATTTCAAAATAAATATCTTTTACTCACTAAAAACAAAATAATGAGTGTGAATGAAAAAATGTTGTGCTTATGGATGAGTGTGTAGGAATACATAGTACAGTTGAAGTCCGTTATAGTGAGTATGCAGCAGATGAGAGTGTCGCTATAGCAAGTGATCATTTTGAGTTGGTTGGTCCACGTGTTAAAACATAGGGAGTTCCGCCGGTTATTACGAGTGGTCATACCTGCACTATCACTATAGTGATTAGATTTTGGTGTGGTTGCAACTAGGGTTGCATAAATCGCAGGATTCAAACACGCATTACATTGTCATGCCTCGCGAATCTACATTGTGATGAAGACTTTACGAGAAACTTTGTGGTGATTTTATGAGAGAAAATTTTGTGGTTTAAATGCCACATACTTTCCTGGGGAGTGACTGAACAACTTATCTTGGAATCTGTGTGCCAGTCGGTCATTTCCTGATGCTATTTCGTTTTTATGGACCAATCGGAATAAAAGTACATATGGAGCTGTGTTGACCTTAGCAGGATGGCCAATCTCTCGACCCTCCTCTTATTTATGGAACCGTAATTGTTAACAGCAGGCCATGCCTTATTTACGTATGATTGTTCACAAAACGTAGCCAAAAATAATACCAATGCGTGACTTACATTAGTTAGGAGTGCATGACTTTTGGTGACAATATTTTAAAATCTTTTTAATGATCTTTTTTTTTTGATAATTTTTGATGATTTTTAATGATAATTTTTAAAATCTATCTTCAATGCATTTGTGGATGGATTGATACAACTACTTCATGGTTCATTTTTGCCCACTTTTGGTGCCGTTATAAATGCAGAAAGAGGTGAATTTAAATGACCGTCGGCTGTAATGAGTGTGCATTATAACGAGAGATATTTCGTCATTTATCAGATATCGTTATAGCGGACTTCTACTGTACATATATTCCTATTCTATCTCTCTCTATTATTACCCCATATTCCCATATATAATGGTCTCCTCCCTCTCCACACATAAATACAAGCTTCTTCTTCAGATGAGCCATTCATTCTCTCGCCCTTTTGAGTATATTCCCCCTTTATTCATCTTGACCCCTCTCTGCCCCTTCTTCTCTTCTCTATTCCCACCACCCCTTATCATTCCATCCATATAAATCTCTATTCTTCAATTCCTGCTCCATAATTAATATTCCCGTATAACTATCTCCCCCCTCCTTATATACAACCGTCTTTGGACAACCCACTCTGGCCTCCCTCAGAGTATTACCCCCTTCATTCATCTCCACCCCTCTGCTTCCTTCTCTATTATATTCTATGCTCTTTCTCTCTCTCAAAAATGAATCGCATCTCTCCCTTAACCATACATACCTTTCTCAAAAGCACATATTCGTTATTTCTCTCACTCTATTTCCATTTTTCTTGCCAAACCCACATCTCATCTCCCAAAAGTCTCCCAATCTATCTGCTCTAATCATCCTTCCTCTATATAATGGACCAAAGTTTCATAGCCATACATAATGCTTCACTCCGTATGAGGGTTTTCACCAAAGTTCACTGTGGAGGCTGTCACTTTCTTTTGTGGAAATATAATAGTTATTAAAAAAAACCATCACTCTAGGGTTTTCACTAATCTTTTCTTCAAGGCCTTATCCCTCTCATCAACTCATTAACTTAATGAACAACCCTGTTGAAATGACCATTTGACTGAAGGGTATTCTACAAGTTCAAGGTCGGTTTTTCATGAGTCATAAGGTTAGGTTTTCCCCTCTTACATCTTAACTTAATCCCTCTTCTAATCTGCAAATACTTCCCACCACGCCTATCATTCTATCCATATTCTTCGTCCAATATCCCACGGCCACTTACTTCTCTTCTCTTATCATTTATTCTGCACCTTTCTCCCTCTCTCTTCATCCACCCCACCTTCTCTCTCTCTCTCTCCCCATACTTCTTCTCCAAACCCACATGTCATCCCTCAAATACCTCAAATCTATATGCTTATCATAATTCATCTCTATAATGGACCAGCTGTCGAACGCATATAATGCTCCGTTCCACTCTATTTCAGGTTATAGAGATATTGAAACCACTCTTTTAGAACAAAATCAATTCTTAAACACCCTTCTACCATGCCTCAAAAAATCAAGAGTGAACCTTTATAAATAATGTCTTTGTGATAAACAATTGTAATATCTCATGAACAAATTAACATAGAGAACCGGATTTTATCATCATGTTTAAATATGTTAGAAGCTGTTTTCTCTTGAGATTTGACATCTCTGCTCGACGGATAATGGGTGTTTTAACCATATTCCCCTCTCTCTCTCTCTCTCTCAACAATCGCCTCTCATGTTCTCTCTTATATACATACAGTAGAAGTCCGCTATAGCGAGTATGTCTTATAACGAGAGTATCGCTGTAGCGAGTGATCGTTTTGCATTAGTTGGTCCACGTGTTAAAACAAAGGGAGTTCCGCCAGTTATTACGAGTGGTCACACCTGCACTATCGCTATAGCAAGTAAATTTTACCATGGTTGGTGTTCAGGTTGCATAAATAGCAGGATTAAAAAACACTCATTACATTGTCATGCCTCACTAATCTACATTGTAATGAAGACTTTACAAGAGACTTTGTGGTGATTTTATGAGAGGAGACTTTGTGGTTTGATGTCACAGACTTTCCTGGTGAATGACTGAACAGCTTATCTTGGAATCGGTGCGCCAGTCTGTCATTTCCTGGTGCTATTTCGTCTGATTTCGTCCTTGTAGCCGATAGGAATCAAAGAACATATCGTATGGAGCTGTCAGCTAGATTTTTAGACAATGCAGGAAAAGCCCCTTTTGTCTGTGTTGACCTTAGCAGGATGGCAAATCTCTTGACCCTCCTCTTATTTATAGAATCGTAATTGTTAACCTCAAGCAATACCTTTTCTATTATTGTTCACAAAATGTAGCCAAAGATAATACCGATGCGTGACATACATTAGTTACGAGTGCATGACTTTTGGTGACTATATTTTAAAATATTTTTAAATGACAAGATCTATTTTCAATGCATTTGCCGATGGATTGATACAACTACTTCATGGCTCATTTTCGCAAACTTTTGATGCCGTTATAAATGCCGAAAGAGGTGAATTTAATGACCGTCAGCTATAACGAGTGTGTGTTATAACGAGGGATTTTTTGCCATTTATCAGCTCTCGTTATAGCGGACTTCCATTGTATATACATATATACGCCATTCTTAAAAGCACTTCTCTCCACCTCACCCTCCCTCTCCATCCTTCTTCCTCAAACCCACATCTCTGTCTCTCAAAATACTCCAAATACTGTGCTCCAATCATCCTTCCTCTCTTCATCGACCACATTTCGGATCCATACATACATAATGCTACACGCTCAATATTAAGGGTTTTTAGCTAATCTTTTCTCTTTCAAGTCTGTCCTTAAGGTCTCTCTCATTAATGACACTTTTCGCAAGGTCCTCTTTTTGTTTTTACAACTCTTTGTCTTCCATCCATGCCACTACGTCCACTTTCCTCTACCTTGCTTCCCCCAAACAAGTAAACTTTTCCACCCATTCCAATTTTCGCCCTTTGATTGTGATATTTAGGTCTTTAGACTTCCTACTTTTTGAGAGAATCTCATTCATTTTTTTTTCTCAATCTTAATACCCATCCCGAACCTTTCACGTTCCTTCTGTAAAGCTCTCAACAAGAGGTCTGCAGTTCTTTTGTCCAAATTCCTAATTGGCACTTGGTCACTTCCTTATTTAAGGGGTCCCTCTCTCGTAAACTCATTCCTTTTCTCAAAAGACCTCTTTTTTTGATAATTCAGTTTTCCATCAAATATCATGGCTACTGCAACCATTTTCCTCTGTGATGCTTCCCATGTAGGTTAACCCCCTTGTTCTAGTTTATTCCATTCTGGCATGATATTTAGCCCAACCTTCTTACTTCTTTTTGAGAACCTCATAACTTGTTTTCCTTTGATATTAATCTCCTGAACCTCTCACACCGGCCCTGTTAATCACTCAACAAGCTCCCTTTGCCTGAGTTACTAACTATGGAATAATTGGTTTGGACTTGTTAGTTCAGACACCTAAATCATCACAAGTTGAACAAAGTGCGCCAATTTTTTTTTCTCACGGCAATTAAGTTTCAGGAAATGTATGAATCAGTCTTTTACCTCATAAAAATATACTTAAGAAAGAATTTATGTGTTTTGCGATAGAATAAAGTGACCCTGTGAATCACTACAAAAAAAGCCTCAACCGCATTTCAATTCGTTTGTTTGTAGGTAACGGGGACTACAACATCACCTCCTACCACTTTCCCCTACTGCCCCACCTTCTCTCTCTCTCTCTCTCTCCATCCTTCTTTGCCAAACCCTCATCTCATCTCAGAAACCTCCATATACTATGCTCATCTCAACATCATTCCTCTCTATAATGGACCAGGTTTCAGATCCATATGTAATGCTACAATACTTGTGAGGGTTTTCACTAATCTTTTATTATTCAGTTCTGTCATCAAAGCCCCTCCCTCATTAACTCTTTCCTTTTCTTTCAAATCTGCGTACTTCCAAACACCCTATCATTCTGTCCATATATCCCTCTATTCTCTCTCTCTCTCTTACCTACCCCCCTACACCCCGCTCACCCATATAACATTCCACCCTCTGCATATATTGCAACCTCCTTCGGACAACCCACATTGCCTATTCCTCCCCCCCCTTCCATCTTCACACCTTATGTCCTGTCTTTATTTATTGGATCTCTCCCTCTCGCAGCAAACGCCTCTCTCCTCCCCATAATAGATACACCATTCTCTCAATATGTCTTCTTCATTCATTCGTTCTCCTCTCTCTCTATCTCTCTCTGTCCACTTCACCTTCTCTCTCTCTCTCCATCCTTCTTCGCCAAATCCAACATCTCATCTCTCAAAAAAGCCTCCACATACTATGCTCCAATCATCCTTCCTGTCTCTCCAATGGACCAGCTATCAGATCCACATATATATTTCTACATGCTCCATGTTGGGGTTTTCATAAATTGGGATTCAAATTAGCAACTAAAACAATTCCACGAAAAAGTCCAATGTCTCAATACCCATAAATCTCAGTTGGTAATATTTTCTCATAATAAAATTGAAGACAACTTTCTAGTTAAGTTCAACATGTACACTATAGAGCAGGTTAACGATACAAAATTTATTGGCGTGCACCTCAGTGCAAACCTATCTTGGGAACGTCATATAATTACCATCTCGAAAAAACTAAGCTCTATTTGTTATCCTGTAAGAAACTTACATAGCTCCGTCAGTCGTGATGTTCAACTGATCTTACACTACGGTATCTTTTACTCACAAATGACATATAATATAATACCTTGGGGCTCTTCCAATCATGCAATAAAGATATTCAAACTGTAAAAAAAGATTAGTCTGGATTATTACAAAGAAACCATATAATCATTCCCCATCCAGAACCATCTTTGCAAAATTAAATATTCTCCCCTCCCCTAGTTTGTATACAGCTCATTCTCCGTGCTGTATGCTCGACAAAATTTGTCCAAATTCCTACCACTGCTATCATTCTCTCCATATATATCCCTATTCTCTCTCTCTTCCTACCCCGCTCACCCATATAACATTCTGCCCTCTACATATCACAGCCTCAAATTCAAACAAATTTTCTGTTAAAATTCCTTTGTTACATGATCATTCGAAGACTTTTCGTGAGGATAAAGTGTAGAAAGGTTGAAAAAGCATTATGAATAAGGAAAAACTTAAACATTTGATGATGAAAATGAATCTACAGATTGACGTAGGTTTTTTTTGATAAGTCTGAGAGCTTAGGTTGACCCCATAACATCTAACTATAATCTCACCCTCTTCAAATCTGCGTTCTTCCTACCCCCCCTATCATACTGTGCATATATAATTCCTATTATCTCCCTTCTGACCCCCCTACCCCGCTTACCAATATAACATTCCACCCTCTACATATATTACAACCTCCTTCGGACAACCCCCATTGCCTCTCTCTCTCTCTGAGTATATTCCCATCTTCACACCTTATGTCCTGTCTTTATTTTTGGATCTCTCTCTCCTGCAGCAAACGCCTCTCTCCTCCCCATAATAGATACACCATTCTCTTAAAACTTCTTCATTCGTTCTGTTTCTCCTCTCTCTCTCTCTCTCTCCATCCTTCTTCGCCAAACCCACATCTCATCTCTCAAAAGCCTATCAATCTATATGCTCCAATCATCCTCCCTCTCTCTCTCTCCAATGGACCAGGTTTCAGATCCATATATATTGCTACACGCTCCTTATTAGAGTTTTTACTGATCTTTTCTTCAAAACTTTATTCATAAGGTCCCTCTCTCGTTAAAACTCTTTCCTATTTGCAAAGAAGGCCTCCTCTTTAGCTAATGCAATCCTTCGTCCAATATCCATGCCGCTATATCCAGTTTCCTCTATGATTCTTCCTCCAAATCTGTGAACTTTTTTATCTTTTAAAAATTAAGCGAAACTTGTCTCAAGCGGAACCTGTACTAAACCGAAACCTGTCTTATGTCGTGGTCCCCTCACAGGTTCTGCTTAATTTCACTATCTCGCATCCCAGCGTTAGGTAAATTGAATTGCATTAACGTAAATAAAAAAAATCTGATATTCACGATATTCACCCCAGCCTTCTTACTTTTCGAGAATCTCATTACTTTCGTTCACTTACGGTTAATATTCGTTCATAAGATGTAGCCGACTCATTAAGCACTGGTTTTTCAAATTCATTTGAGAGTCCCGTTTCTGCGAATCGGCCTTCGAGGAAGAGGTCAGGCCTCCTGATGACATCCGTCCCTAAAAACCGTGTAAAATGTTCGTACCCGAAGACTAAATCGCTTCATAAGAGTTCGGTACATGGTTGTGGAGAAGGAACAGATTTTATCCGAGTACGGCATTGGACCCGCCACATTGGACACCTTTCTACTTGAACTCATCCACATTGGTCACTCTCTTGTGGAAACAGACAAAAGAATACTTCTGTGTCCAAAAAATAAGATGGGTTTGTTTTAAAAAATTAAACAAAATAATTTATTCTGCCAAATCAATTTCGTCACCTTTTACAAAGTAATCCCCACCCCCGATATACAATGCACTTATATGTCAACGTTTCCGCCTGTTGTCCAGATAAACAGTCCTTATAAAGTCCTTTTCCGTAGTGTGGTCTTCAACAATGCTTTCATCGATTCGGGTTTTATATTTCCTCCGTCAACAGGAGTGTCCAAGAAGGAGTGGTCTTTTATAGTTTAAGGGAATAGCCCCAGAATAGTGACTCGGTGATAAATCAGGAACCAAAAGATATTTGTTCATCAGTTTTGACGTTGATATGGTCGTCCAGGACGTGCTGTATCGTCTTCGACGCTTTCTCTGCCTTCTTTTCAAAGTCTTTGTACCACTTGTGAACATTTTTTTGCAAGATAGCTTCTTCACCAAAGTCTTTTCTTAACACCATCAACTTTTCTACGACAGGATATTCATTCTGCAAACTAAATTTAATGCAAATTCTATTCTTGACAAAATCAGACAAGGTGAAAAACAACAAACTATAACTTTGGTACGTTTATAAAAACACGAGTACCTGCTTCACATAAATGAATACTATAATGACCCGAAACTGTGTACGGATATAAAGGACAGTACTACCAACCTACAAAAATATAATTGTATGCTTTCATAATACCCGAGAATTTTAAATGAATAATTCACCTTATTTTTTTTTGGACACAGTAGTATACTGTCTGTTACAGGAAGTAGTTTGTGTACATTGTCCACCCGTGTACAACGGTCACCTGTCTGCGTTGGCGACCAATTATCGGAACCAACCCATTATATTCACCCGTGTAGGCCATGAATAACTACATCCCATCCCCCTACTCCATCCGTACACTATAGACGATTGTATCCGTTTTCACACTTCCACTCAAGGCTATAATATAAAGTAGAAGTCGGCTATAGCGAGTATGTCTTATAACGAGAGTATCACTATAGCGAGTGATAATTTTGCTTTGGTTGGTCCACGTGTTAAAACATAGGGAGTTCCGACGGTTATTACGAGTGGTCACACCTGCACCATCGCTATAGCGAGTAGATTTAGCTGTGATTGGTGTTCGGGTTGCATACATCATAGTATTGGAAAACTCATTACATTGTCATGCCTCGCAAATCTACATTGTAATGAAGACTTTACGAATTTGTGGTGATTTTACGAGAGGAGACTTTGTGTTTGATTTCACAGGCTTTCCTGAACAATGACTGAACAACTTATTTTGGAAACAGTGCTCCAGTCTGTCACTTCCCGGTGCTATTTCGTCCTTATAGCCGATCAATCGGAATAAAAGAACACATGGAGCTGTCAGCTAGTCTTGTAGACAATGCAGGAAAAACCCATTTGTCTGAGTTGCCCTTAGCAGGACGGCCAATCTCTTGACCTTCCTCTTATTTATGGAATCGTTATGGTTAACCACAGGCCATATCTTATCTATGATTGTTTACAAAACGTTGCCAAAGATACTACCAATTCGTGAGGTACATTAGTTATGAGTGCATGACTTTTTGTGACAATGTTTTAATATCTTTTTAATAAAATGAACTATTTTCAATGCATTTGCCAATGGATTGATACAATTACCTCTTGGCTCATTTTCGCCCACTTTTGGTGCCATTATAAGTGCAGAAAGAGGTGAATTTAATTGACCATCAGCTATAATGAGTGTGCATTATAACAAGAGATTTTTTGTCATTTATCAGCTCTCGTTATAACGGACTTCTACTGTGTTACCATTTAGTTCTGTTAATTATCTAATAATTCTTCAAGGGAATAAATTATTACATTCATTTACTTGCATTATTTAACATTGCTACTAAAAAGTGATCAATTTATGGCTGTGTTTATTAAGCATTAACAAAGTTCAACATCAAAAGAATGCAGGTTAAGAATGTGGTGTGCTTCTTTGGAAGGTAGAGGGATTGGTTCTTCTTTCTTTTGATGGTGGGAGGTGGTGCAGAGAACTAATGTTCCTTAATTACTCTGCAGATTGTGTCACGTGATTCCATTGAAATCTCCTACAGCGGAAATGAATCAAGCCGATATCCAATGATGACTTTATATGGACACGGAAACCTGAACCCCGTTGCCAAATTTAATAGGTTGTATTACTGTGGTCTTTATGAGGTTTTGACAAGAATCAAATCCATAACCCAGGCCAAAGGTTGCTTTCAACTCAGTCATATACATTAAAAATCCGATATAACGAGAGCTGATAAATGACGAAACATCTCTCGTTATAACGCACAATCATTATAGCTGACGGTCATTAAAATTCACCTCTTTCAGCATTTATAATGGCACCAAAAGTAATGGAAAATAAGACATGAAGTAGTTGTATCAATCCATACGCAAATGCATTGAAAATAGATCGTTTCATTAAAAAGATTTTAAAATATTGTCACAAAAAGTCTAGTCCTCGGAACTAATGTACAGTGCATAAGTACGGTGAGTAAATAATGCATTGGTAGTATCTTTGGTTAAGTTTCATCAACAATCATAGATAAGGTACGGCCTGCGGTTAACAATTACGATCCCATAAATAAGAGGAGGGTCGAGAGATTGGCCGTCCTGTTAAGGGCATCACAGACAAATGGGCTTTTCCTGCGTTGTCTACAAGTATAGCTCACAGCTATGTTCTTTCATTCTGATCAATCGGCTATAAGAACCAAATAGCACCAGGAAATTACAGACTGGCACACAGATTTGAAGACAAGTTTTTCAGTCATTCTCCAGGAAAGTATGTGACATCAAACCACAAAGTCTCCTCTCGTAAAATCACCACAAAGTCTCTCGTAAAGTATACATTACGATGTAGATTAGTGAGGCATGACAATGTAATTGAGTGTTTTTTTAATCCTGTGATCTATGCAACCCGAACACCAATCACTGCTAAATCTACTCGCTATAGTGATGGTGCAGGTGTGACCACTCGTAATAACCGTCTGAACTCCCTGTTTTAACACGTGGACCAACCAAAGCAAAACGTACACTCACAATAGCGATACTCTCGTTATAAGTTATATTATGAGTGTAGTAAAACATGCTGGACAATGGCAGAACGCTCACAACAAGCATGCACGACAACTAAAAAAATGTCCTCACAAAATGTAAGGTCAAGACAAGGAACTACAGTGTAAATACAAGCAAGAAAATATACTTATATA
>WURS02027918.1:0-11708 GCA_011762765.2 Rhinocypha anisoptera | reverse complement strand
AGTTTAAACTGACCATTGATTAACTTTTCTTAGTAGCCAAGGTTACAGTAAACCTGAAAAATAGCAAAAAACTGGAAATACAAAAGGAATCCATTGAAAGTCATTATATTTTTGCTTATGTTAATTATTCAGAAAAGTCGATTTTTATGATAGGCTTTATACTCCAAACACCAAAATGATGTTTATGAAATTTTAGAAATTCCAAACTTTGAACAATGTTTAAACTATGGCTTAGACATCATGACTAATATAATATCCAGGGAAACTAACTAGATTTATAACAATACTAATCTTAGGATCATAATGCAACAGTCCTTGGACTTGTTCAATGTCTTTTGCTCATTGGCTTACATAAATGGTGATATTTTAATTCTACTTCCTGAGTGTGCAAGCCTTGTTTCAACTCTCATTTTATTTAAATATACAGCATTCAAAATATTCATTGTATTATTATCAATTTGTTTTGGTGATATTAGTATATTAACTCAATATTTAGTGCAATTTTTTATTCTCCATTACATACCTTTGAAGATTACAGCCAAACTGTATTGAAATAATTATAACTTGGGAAGAATAAGGATTCATTGCAAATTCCTGTATGTGTTTCAGCACATCTATTTATCTTCACCACTCTGAAAATTATTTAGATGATCATGCTTCAATGTTATATTATTACACTATGCTTAAGTGTCTTAAAGAGTGAATTAAAAATAGATCAAGGATAAATTAAAGCAACTTATCAAACATCTTGTCTTGCTGGGGTTCTTTCACATACATGTTGTCTTGCAGTATCAGTAGGCTTCATGTCAATGCTTTCTTATTCACTTTACATATACAGCTATTGATATCTCACTTGAAAGAATTCAATGAATAATATATCAAAGGAAGTGAATCATTTTAGGAAAAAGGTTTCTTCTAAATCTAAAGTAAACAAAAGGATCTGGGAAAAGCAAAAATTAATGGAACTTGTCCCAGCCTCATGGGAGGTATTATTACTCGTAATTCTTTTGGAAAATTCCAGGGCTAAATGTGATATGCTGGATAGATTAACCTTTTGACACATGTATGCCACTAACAGTGAGCCAACCAGAGTGATTGCCAATCCACAAGTTATTTTGGTGAATATTATGTCAAAAGCTATCTTGGTAAACCTTGAGACAAAAATATTTAATTGTCACATATCAGATTTATATCCACTTCTCTCTGCAAATGCCATTCCTGCAGCCCTTGACTTGCTTTCATATTACTCACAATCCTTTTAATACTAACCCAATGAAGGGTGGTATGATGCCTAGCATGAGACTTTGGGATTAAAAAATACTATAAAAGTATTTTACTGCCTGAAACCTAATTTCTATTATTGACCAATGTATATAGCTATGGAACCTTAGATTTTAGCTTTAATCATTTTTGTTCCACCTACCTGTGTTATTTGAGATCCCATTTTCCTACATTCCTGAAAAATCTACAAACAAATATGTAACATCTGTTAACTGCAGAAAATAGTAGTTTGCAGGTGAAATCCAGTGCCTGTCAACACTAAGACAGCTCTACTGCATAAAAATGAAAAACTCATATAAACCATCATGAACTTATAATATTAACTCATACAAAGCTAGTGAAGTACTATTTCACTAACTTGTATGTGTAAATTACTAAAGTGTTAGTACTAAAAATGTTGATGCTAAATTTCTTCAGCTATGAAGTACAGTTATAAACTAGTGTGTAATGGTGGAATCTATTCAATAAGACATAATCTCCAGTAGTGGCTCCTCTTCATTCATGTATTATTTTGGGTAAATCTTTTTTTTTTATGGATTTTAACATCATAGAAAATTCTGAGTAAATAGGTAAACATTTTGACTTAACAATATATAAAGGAATATGGTTTGAATTTTATAGAAATCAGATGTATACATAGATTGTTGTAGCCTCTGTATCAAGCAAGCAGTTATGTGGTAAATCTCTACACTGAAAAGTCATATTTACCATTATTATCCATATGGTCCCTTTTGGAATCACCAACACTAGAAGAATTTAAATGTCTGGCCAAGAAAAATACAAAATGAATTTAACTCTGACCTAATTGGGCTTGTGAAATGGTAAATACGGAAAAAATCACCTTATCTCTTTGCACACATGGAAATCTTGACTGAATTTGTTTAGAATTTTAGGACAATATATTGATTCATCATTCAAAGTGTTTGATAAAAGCCCTAGCTTAAAATTAATCCTCTTGTTGCAGTCAAATTCTAGAATCAATGTATCAGTTTTTCAAGAGATGCTCTACACCTTTACGCTGAACACTTTTGAAGTGATTTAGTGGCCAGGCATGAAGGGTTACCCTTTTGCTTCACATTACAGTGGGAGTCCACACCCTTCTCTTGAAGAGTGGGTTGGGGAAACTTGACTCTCTACCATATTTGTAGCCACCTCATAGCATGAGTCCTAAGTCAAATATAAGTAATTCCAGTGGTTCTGTTAATGTTTATTACTTTTTTATTTGCATGGTAGGTAAAATTTTTTATATAATTTCATCAAATACATAATTATAATAAAGATATGATTAGGTCATAATCAACTCTATAAGTTCTTTGCACTGTAAAACATACATTCAGAGGAAATTTACAAAATATGGTTTTTAAAATCATTAATACTGTAATAGGATTTAATGACTAGTTAAGTTTTTATTTTTTTCTTAATGAAGGGGGCTTTTGTATCTTTAGGTATCTTGTTGTAAATTACAGTAATAGAATGATAGAGACCTTTAAGGCAAAAGATGTATGTATACTGGTAATATATGAATGCTGCTAAATAATTATTTGTTAAACTTTTAAAATTAAAATGCACTGTTAATATTCACAAGTTTCATGATAAAATTATGATATCTCCAGGAGTGCCTCAGATTATTTTTGTACCAACAGCCTCGGTAAAGAAATATTTTTGCAATGCATGAAGAATTTAAACATTATTTAGATTAGTACATACTTACATTTTTTAATTTTATACTGCATGCTTTTATTCCAAATAGGGCAATAGATTATAGATAGACTGGAAGTTAATATATATCATATTTGAGGATAAAATATAAATAAATAAGTTTTACTATGGGATCATACTTTATTCAGCATCCTACTTTCTCCTCTCCAATAGCATGTGCTTACTTCATGCAGTGGTTAAGTTCTCCTTAATGAGTCCATTAATATAGAGTTATGCTTGAAATTGAGAAATAATTAGTGAAAAATAAGACATACTTTTCTAAGATTATATGTTTGAAGGATAAACTAAATATTTTTTAGCTAAATCCCTGAAGTAGTTGATTGTGGACTCCTGCTACAAGAATGCTGCAAATGAGTCAGGGGGCTGAGTCTCTTTATCATACTCTCAGAGAGAAGGGTCAGGAGTCCCAAGGAGGAGGTGCATTAATGAGAATTTCATACCATGGGAGGCTTGCTTTCACTGCACCATGTACATATGACATTAGAGATTTGCATTGTAAAATTTCCATTGTGCATACACATCAATTGCAGCCAAAAGGTTAATCAGTCTTAGAAGCATGGTAAATGTGCTCAGTATTTTAAGCAAGAAAAGCATAACCATTCCATGCAAGAGTGAGATATTCCCACTGACTTCTAGTTAAGGGGAAAGGATTGATTTTTAGGAGTTCCTCCTTTTCCTGTTACTAAGAAGACAGTAGACTTAATCATAACCTACCCATTTCAAGTTTTCATGTCAAGGTTTATATGCAGTTTTAAGTGTATCATTGTTAGTAACATATCTTGTATGTTAGGATTTAAACGCCAGCGGACATCTTACTTAAGTCACAGTGTAATTGCAAGTATATCACCGGAGGTGTGGTGAAAGATACTTAAACATTTGGAGTATTATTATATGGAAGGCAGCATGAGCAATCTTGTACATAATTAAATTTGAGGAGTGGCAATTCAACAACTGAATGAATACTGCAATGGAAGTGAATAGCGTAATTCAATACTTCGAAAAAGGTCATCCTAAATATAGCAACATTGTTATATAGTTGTTAAGCTATACATTCTACAAGCTTAAGTTTACAAGTTTATATACTGACAGTGGAATGTGATGATGTATTTTGGAATACATGTATAAGGTTAAAAATGTGAAAGAAGAAGTAAACAATATATTCAATAAGGTTAAAAAACAAAAAATCTTCAACCTTGAGGAAAATTCACATGTCAGGGTAGAGAGACCAGTTAATTTTCCTGTGTCTCCTACGGTTTCCTAGGAAGATCTCATACCCAGAAAATCATTCTGTTTGGGTTTAGCTTGAGGTTACAGAGGCATTACTGGGGCTGAATTCGGGTTCCCCTTTCAGTAGCTAAGCACTCTACCCCCTGGGCTACCCAAGACCTCCTAGTAATTTCAGAATCCAACATAAAACTGGAAGAGCTGAAAAGAAATCATGGGTCTTGTAAAAAGTGCTGGACTAATGGAAACCTAATACAAAAATACCAAATCAGAAAAGGGTAAAACACCTTTAAGACCATAAAAAAGCCAGAATGTATGGAAGAATGAATGAAAAGCTTGTTTAAAGAAATGTAGCTTTTTTTATCATGTACTTGTGCAAGGAAAAGTTGTTGCTAATATAAATGAAATTTTCTGATACTTGTTTAACCCTTTGAGTGCCACCGATTTTTTGCTGGGTACTCCCAGAAGTGCCATGGGTATTTTGATATTTTTGTAGGCCTTTATTCAAAACTTCATTATTTGTTTATTTTTTACTAGTTTTACATGATTTTTTCTGTGTTTGAAAGTGCATACTTCCTTCCAAGTGAATATAAAAAAATATTGGCTGTTTTTTAAATGAAACGCAATTGTTATAGTTTAATTTTAAATTTACGATATTGAATAATTTAATTTTTCACTTTTAACCCAAAAATCGAGTAATAAAATCCTCTTTTAAAAAAATACAACATTGATAAATGTGAAATATCATTGCCTTTCTAGAAAATAATTACATAATAACCTAGAAAATTGCACGAATTTTCAGTAAATATTTAATTAATTTTTACAATGTCAGTTGCATAAAATTGAGGGGAGATTATCAAGATGATAAGGCGAATCTTTTTTTAGTCATGAGAACAATACATGTGAAAATGTTATGACACAGGCATTTGAATAATAATGACGAATTTAAGTGTGTTATCACTAAAAAATATTAACAATTACATTGCAAATTATTGAAAATGTGTGCACATACATAGAAAAAAATCGCATTATTTCCAACTATCTTCCAAATCAAATAACTGAATATAACATTATTCACAAATATGATGAGAAACACACATTCCATGTAGACCTTATCCACATTTGACACAAACTGTTCTAGATATATGGACAGGGCCACCGTCTTTCCTACTGCATACAACACAAACTTTTTCCCTTCACCCTGGAAGTTTCCTTATTCAGTTTATTCCTGGCGATACAGTCCTGGGAGTTGACTGACTGGGATTATTCTTTCTAAATAACCATTCACCTTCAATGCTGTCTATTATTTCAGACATCTGCATCTTGTCATTATTTTTACAGGATTGCTTGATTTATAAATAATGTAAGCATTTAGTACCATTCTAGAAACTACATTGAAGACCATTTTCGTCCAGTATTTCAATGATCTTCTCTCATCTAAATAAACATATAACATCATATCCGAAAAATCAGTGCCACCCATCTACTGATTGTAGTGTTCAATGATTTGTGTCCTTTTCTTTGGCAATTCTTGACCCTTGCAAAAAACTGAATTGCTTTTGGCTATCGAGTCAGTGGACAGTAATAAAACTGACTATTGTTGTGATTTCTTTTCTCAGTATCTAAGGAGAAGAAGCTCTTCACTTCTAACATACTTTTTCTCACTCACCCTTAATTTTTTTGAGTGGTTGAGATATTTATTTCTTTCCTATTACTTCTCAACTTAGGACAAAGGGTTATCTCAATTTTGAAAAGGCACTAGGTCAAAATACGACTACAAACCCACTTTTTGCAAATGATATTGGCTACGCGAACAAAATTCTGAGTTTTATATAGGTGATGAAATTTCATTGTGCACACAACAGCAAAAGACGGCAGACATTGTATTCTTTTATGTTCAACATCATCATCTTTCAATTACTACTGCCATAGTTACTATGATAACAAGGTTGGCAATCGGAGCCACATTGCCGACTCAGTACTCCAGCTGACCAACACACAAGCTGTGAGATATAGCATGGTAGCCACTACATTATATCTTTCCCTCTCCCCTTCATTGCTAAAAATCACCGACCTGATAGAAGCGGAACAGTCAGCAATAAATTACCTCTTTAGAAGCGAAAGAGCAGAGATGTAAACCTAGTTGTCTTCTTGTTATGATCATAAACCGTTGGCAGAATGAGCGAGACGTGCTTCGCAGTGAAGAAAATGTTTAAAATAAGTTTAAAAAAATAAGAACATGCCAAAAATATCGCTGACATAAATACAAAGTACAGAATATTAGATGAAAGTCAATTGGTTTTAGACTACCATACATTGTGGTTTATAAAGTGTTGCACCACAAGAAGCTGTTTTGTAAGAACCAAAAGTGGCGCTCGGAAATCTCAATCTGACATACAGTTATTTTAATTAACAAATCAGTTGATCAATGCAATTAACAATCAAAATTACAGTCCTACATGGTAAATAAGAAAGCATTCTTGTATTATGTACAATTTAAAATATTTATTGAATGAGAAAAACATAGTTTTAACTGGCCTCCTCATAGACGATGATAGTCGTCGTTGGCACTTCTGGCACATTCTGTAAATGACGATATATCAACATGTGGCACTCAAAGGGTTAACTACATATATGCACTACCCTGCTAGCTACCCCAAAGATGAATGGCAATATGTTAGGGCAACAATGATCTGTGTCTTTTGATTTATGCTCTGTTTAATAATGACATCTGACATACATTTGCAAATGTTGAGAGGACAATATTATTAACCCTTGTCCATTGGCTTACAAATGCCGTGATTCACTGGCTGCTTATGAACAAGTTTTACATACGAAAATGGCCTGTCCCATTTGAAAAATTTATCCAAGGTTAATTAGGGGCATAATTGACCTTGGAAATTTATAATTTTAATGTGTATAATGCTTTATTGTCCTCTTTATATTTGATTGTTATTCTCCAACAAGATTAATTTTAAGGATGAAATTAAGGTTATTACCTGAATAAAAGACAAATTATTATTATTGTAATACACATTTTCTTGCAGTTACAATGCACAATAGGCTATTTCACTTTTGCTTACAACAATCACTGTGGTAAATCCAGAAGTTGGCTTTTGTGGTGTACAAAAGCATTCTATTCATAATATCTTTATTTTATCATAGATAAATGTACAACAATTCTCATTCAGCACCTAAAATTTATTTGTACCATTATTCCTCTTCTTCACTCAATTGATATGTAAATCTTTTTAGGTGTTTTTTACATTGTAAACTTGATATGTTCCACCAGATATCTTCAGTTGTCTTGTCAACCAGGATATCTGCAATTATGTATGAGATAATCGCCTTTGCTGCTAAAGTCCTGAGATGGTTGATTTGTTTGTGGCTGTTTCTAGAGAGTTAGAAAAATTAGCCAGATTGTCTGCAAAGGCTAGACAGTAAATTGTCATGTTCCTAATCCTATAACCCAGTCTGACCCCATTTTTGATCTGTTTGATGTTCTTGATTGTGGTTGTTGTTTTATCAAAATATTTAATGGCTCAATCACAATAGTTGATTATTTAAAAGACATTCATCTTTGTGCAAATTTGTATTAAAATATACCGTGTAATATAAGAAGTATCAGTTATTTCTCCAGAGATGAATTACATTTTTAGAAATTTGTAATTTATGGGGGGAGACAAGAGAAGGAGAGAATACAACATAAAACTAAATAGAAAGAAGACTAATGGCCATATTCAGAGATTTCAACTTAATCATGCTACTAAGGTGACTTAAGTTAATAGGTGATTAAGAGCAATTATTCTCATACTAAAAGATGGTACTCAAAGATTATTTAGAGTATGCTGCTAAGGTGACTAATCTAGTAAGCTTCTAACAATGAAGGGATTGTAGGGATGACTAAACATGCTTGACAACACTGTCATTGAAGTAGCTTAGCAGGTGGTACTAAGCCTAGTAGCAAAGTGTGCTACTTTAACTACTCAAAGTATGCTACTATAATAGAGACTATGAAGGCCTTAGTAGCATACTAAGGGATTTATGAATATGAATGTAAAAAGTATTCAAAAGAGAGAGGCTGAGTACAGACATCATGTTACAAGGACAGAAATTAGAGCAAGTAGAATCCTTCACCTACATGGGAAGCATGACATTGGATGGAAGACGATGAATATCAAGTATAGATTAGCTCAAGCTAAAAAGGGATTCCGGGGCAAAAAGACAACTGCTGGGATCGAGGAAGATATCACTACAAACAATGAAGAATGCTGAAGATCAAGTGAATAGAGAGTTAAGGATGGGGCTGTAGTCCACCAGTCATCATCAGATTGAAATACTAATGATGAAATTTAACTTTGCTCCAAAAGCCTGGACACCATTTGCATTTAACATCATTCAGATAAAAAGTATAAAAATATTTTTTCTTTTAGAAGAGCAATGGGTAAGAATAAGAATGTTTATAGATTGGCTCAGTTTAATATCTTGCCATAATCATTACAAGTTAAATTCATTCAAGGTACCTTTGTTTTTAGCTTTGATATATATTAGATGAAATGTGTAATAACAACTATAACATACTGGGATAAAATATAGTTCTCTCAGAAGCAACAGAAATGTGGGACTAAACTCAATGGCCAAAATATTGTTGATACATATGTATCAAAGTTTTGATAATTTTTAAACTGGCTAATATGATATTCTCACGAATATATCTGTATGTCATATGCCTATGGGAGAAGAAATAACTTGGTTTTCTACAGGAGTGATTTATTGCACACTCTAGGCTTTCCTGCATCTAGACGACATTAGGTGTCATGATGTGACTGTTTCCTGATTTGACTGTTACCTGATGTAACAAAACTCAGTTCATTTAATAAATTACTCTTGTGGAAAAAACCAAGTTATTTCTTCTCCCTTGGGTGAGGTGTTAAGACTACCAAATGATACCCAATACCATCACTTGTAACATGGCAATAAATTTATTCTGTTGAATTAATACAAAGGATTTTTCAGAAATTTTATTTGAGTGGAGAACGATGATGAGGGCATAAAAGTTAGAAAATATAAAATATAAGATGGTATAAGGAAACATGGACATTTTAGGATTGAATGAGACGAGGAGAAAACTGGGATTATTGGAGTGATTGGTGTAATTTATGGTGAAGGGGAGGAGAATCAAATCAATGCAGAGTAGTCATAGTGTTGAATAAGAAATTACAAAGGTGGCAACAGAATATTGTTCATTTGAGAAATACAATACTGGAAGTATGAATAACAGCAGACCTTGTAAATTTAGTAGTAGTCTCAAGTGTTACAGATTGTGGGTGGTGAAAGGGAGAAAGAAGTAGTTAGGTTACATGATTAAATGCAGTGATTGGGAAGTCTCATATGGTAGTGTGGAAAGGAAGTGATAGGAATGAGATGGAGGAATATGATTTAACATCAATAAATAATCTCTAGAAGTTTATATGGTTTTTCAGGAGAGAGAGTTTAGTGGTCATAAGCTCTTGTTTTAAATACCATAACAGAGGTATACACAAGTAGATTTTGCTTAGTTTTATTTCCACAGAATATTCACCATTATGGTATTCCACCAAGTGATGGCCTCCTCAGTGAATTTTACAATCAGAGGCATACGTGTATAATGACAGGAGAAACATGAAGATAACTAATATATTACATTTTAGTTAGATTAGAGAACAGTTTAAAAAAATAGTCTTCCTGCAGATTCAGACCAATGAAATGTGGAGTACATTTAAGATATGAAAGAGGATCAATAAATAAAATACAAATGCTTTACAAAGGATTCAAAAGAAGTTATTTTGGATAACCATATATAGAACTGTAACAGAGAATGAAAGGGTGAGAATCATATGGGAAAGTTGGGAAGATGTCTAACTAAGAGTCAGAAAATCCTCATGATCAACAATAGAAATTGTAATTAATATCATACAATATGGTATTCCAAAGGAAATTAGTGAGTCTTGAGTCTTAGAAGAGATGATGAAGAAGTGCTGGAAATAGAAGAATACAAATTAGGGTATAGGAAGATTGAAGTTAAAGAAAAATAATAACTGAGGTACTTAATGGATATTGAAAAAAAAGTGTGGTGGTGGAAATATAAGGCAAATAAAAATTACGAATAAGTGACTTATGCATGGAGATAGGAGTATTGTTAGTTGAACCACACTTATAACTGGAAAAGGCAGGAAAGCTCTTGAGAGAACTAATTCATCAGAGATGAAAAAAGTACATGTAATAAGTAATTACAAAATAAGAAATTAAGACCTCTATTCCTTGATTTAAGATGGGAAAGTGAAGCACGTGAGAATTTGATAAGTTTAGGTATTTTAGACATGGAGTAGAAGTAGTTTGGAACGGAAAATGTAAGAAGGCATTTTTGTGGAAATAATATTCCAGTGTATTGGTGAAAGAATCTAGGAAAAGATAGGAAGTAGAGTTTCTATGGGTTGATGTGTAGTATTTGTACGTTAGGTATTTGACTGGAAGAACCTGTCCATACTGGCTGCAAACACACAGTTAATCAATATTTTATATAATTACTTTTTCTAGTTTGTGTGGCTGTTTTTCTAAAGCAAAGTTTTATGCTAATAATTGACTTATAATTGAAAATAAAGTGTTAGTTCAGGAGGCAGATGCTTATACTAAAGGAGTTACAACACTACCACTGGCATTGCCAGTAAGAAGCACAGTGAGACACTCCTTGTCATCTGAATTAACTTGTTACCATATTGCTTTATCTCCTTTTCCTGCAATGAAAGTATTACCTTTTGGACTGGAATAATGCAGTTTCTTCACAATTAAAAATTCATGAGGGATCTATCAGTACTTGAAAAAATCATATGCTTTCAAGTAATCTTATACTTCCACTAACTAGCCTAAGCCCAGTATATTGTTAGATTTGGGCTACTCTTTGAGATATGTTACTATTTCTTTGTAGAAAGCCTTAGATCTATGTCCCTCATTTACATTTACCATGAAAGCGACTGTCTCTGTTAAGGTCTGTCATCAAACACTATCTTGAAGTTGATTGACATTCACTGGGAACCTCGATTCAGTCATTTATAGCACCCAATTAGAAAGTATTGTTTCTTGTTCATGACTTATAAGCATTTGGGGTCACGTTTTTCCTTCAATTGGTGACTTGCATTCCACTTTATATTTTAGTGTTATCCTTGGTATACCATCTTTCTTTACTGCTGTCTGGATTGATGTGTTGTTATTTCTCATATCATGAATAACCCACCTCATCTGTGTAACAACAAATGTCTTTGAATAAACAAAAATTGAACTTATCTACCTGTTCTAATTTATTCCCTTCTAGCTTGATATTCAGCATTGCTTTCATACTTCTCGAAAATCTCATTACTTTCATTTTCTTTATATTAATTTTCATCCCAAATCTCTGACACTGGTCCTGTAAAGCATTCAACAAGGTCTGCAGTCCTTTGGCTGAATCA
>WURS02027897.1:0-11709 GCA_011762765.2 Rhinocypha anisoptera | reverse complement strand
CCCACCGGCGACAATCGCCCTTTCCCGCGACCCACCCCCGCCGACGCTGGAGGGTGGGTTTCCGGGGGCGACGGGGGAGGCGTGCGGCTCTGGATAGAGGGGGTAGGCACTCATATAATAACGAATGAGGTGTCAGGGGGGCGTGCGTGGGTGTGTGGACCCACGTGGATGGACAATCACCCCCAAGATTCAAACCACCCGGATCTGCGGGTGAATTCCTCTCGGGATATCCACAGGGTCAGGCACTGGACGATATACCTATGTATATATAACATTCAGATGATAGTAAATTAGGAAAGTGATAGGAACTCGTAAAAGGACGATCACACAATGTGGTTGACCTCCTCAATACCGCGTTGAGGTGTGCTTTATCCAGCTACACCACCGAGACTAATTCATTTGTGATGAGAAGTCCGGTGGTCGAGTCTCGGCTGAGGACAAAACTTTTTCTCATATGAATTTGTCGGTTTCCACCATATATTTTCAACCACATCGTGTGTTCGTCCTTTTATGTGTTCCTATTCCTTTCCTAATTTACTATCATTTCAATGTTTTATTTTCGCCATATGGCGGTTATTTCTGTATGAATGTGTGTGTATGTGTATATATACCGGCGAGCGCGCTACCTCCAGGCTAACCCGGTCGGCCTCCGACATCGTATTCATGGTTTTTGAAGGATGGCGGAGTTCGCCATCGAATCGTCAGGAATTCTGCTACTGGCGCGTCGGTAGCAGAATACCTGACCCGGTGAAAATCCCGGAAAAAATTCACCATCAGAATACGTCGGAAAGCCTCAGATTCTTCATCACCCGGATCTGGTTTCGGTGTGTGAAACGATCGAGAAAAACTTTATCATTAATTAAGTGCAGGGGGCAGTCTCACGTGTAATTAGGAGGGAATTCTCCATAGTCGGAGAAAAACTAGGTGACTTTCTGCAACTAAACAATGGTCGAAAGAATACGGACATTTAAAAAAAAAAGTGAAAAAAGTGTGATTTTTCCATTTCTCCAACTATGATTAAAATAAAATTAGTTCCATTTGTTCTAAGAAACATAACCTCGATGTTTCACATACACGGACAAATTGAAGACATTGCACCTAGAGCAAATGGTATCGCGTCATATGTAGTAAGATGGCCCGAGTTGGATAGACAAGGATCCAATAGACGAGGATTTCTAAGATATGGAAAATATCCAATGAGAGATCTCTTTTTCTTCGCAACACACTTCAAGCAAGTGGCATGTATTCGGCAACCATTCCACAAAGTATATATAAATTAATAATTGAAATCACATAGAATGTCCACGAGGTACGTGGAACACACGGCTCGCAGGAAAGAAGCGGATGTTAAATGGAAATCTGAATGGGAATCTCTATAAACGAAAGAGCGTCAGCACTTTTTTATTATATTGACACGAGACACCTTCGACGTTATTTCGGTTGAAGAAGAGAAGCACGAGGGCAGCTCATAGCGTGGAAGCATTGGTCCCCTCAAACAAAATAAATTAATATTGACGTAAATCCAAAAGTTGAGTTCTGTTGAATAAAAGTTAGTGAATATGTATTTGTAAATTAACATTGCAAATACTGGGCACAATCTCACACCATTGTTCACCACACATAATCGACCATGTTTTTTAGGCATTTGCCATTTCAGGAAACTTATTCTCTTCACTGTTTCAATGAAAAGAGTGTGCTGATCTCTGTTTTCAACTCGTTCGGCCAGGAAGATACGATTCAAGGCGCATAAGTCGCTGAGTGCCATAGGCTGTAAAGCCTGTTACACACGACGCCATTTCATGGGCCAGAAATGGTACAAGAAGATGCCCGCCATGCTTTGCGTCGTGTGTCATATCGATTTCCCTGCCATCTGGTGTGGCACCAGTAGTTGCCTGCCAGTTGCACAGGATAGAACGTGTTCTATTTCCGCCATTTTTTTATTGTACTAGTTGTGAGTGTTTGTTGAAATTCGGCGACTAAAAACATCATTCTAGGTGAGTATTCTGTTTTATTTCCATTTAAAACGTACTTCATTATTTTTATCGCTTATGTTGATGTGTAATTAACATATTTTAGTTATTACTAATAATGTGTAAAACGTGCTATGGAATTGTTAGTAATGGTACGTGTGAATCTCGACTACATAAGAACAGCATTTAGTTAGCATTCTCTTTAATTTCGGTTTAAAAAGTATTTAATTATTTTTATCGTATATGTTGATGAATAAGTAACATAATTTAGTGATAATAGGTGTTATGGATTCATTGTTATTGCTAAGTTAACATGGTGTTTTCTCCACCATCGTAGGTACCTCCATCGTTTACTTTTTTCTTTGGATTTTTTTTACGGCTTGAACCGCCAATATTGCAGTAGCAACACCTAAAACTGCTTCTTCGTCTGATTTATCCACCATTTTCATGTAATCTATGGCACCGACCTCTGGTAGCGTGTGTACAACCTTCATACAATTAGTTGCGCCAAGAATGGTGCTAACAAATCCAGGAAATTTCTTGTACAATTTCTGGCCCAAGAAATGGGGTCGTGTGTAACGGGCTTTAGGGAATTCTCGCAGCAAACGTCTCTCCTCCCCTACAATTCTCGACACCTCTTAATTCGTTTTTCTCTTTGTCCACCTCACTTTCTCCATCCGTCACCAAACCCACATCTCAAAAGCCTACAATCTATACTCATCATCCTTCCTCATGGACAGGTTTCGGATCCATATAATGCTATACTCCATATTAGGGTTTTTACTACTCTCGTCTTCAATTATGTATTTAGGGTCCCTCTCATTAACTCCTTCCTTTTCGGAAAGGCCTCTGTTGCTATTGAAATTCTTCGTCCAATACTAAGGTCATTTAGCACCTTTTAATTTTATAGAAAAGTCCAATTGGATAAACACAACACTCATTCCCAGGTGGGACTCAAACCCGCAACCTTTGGGGTAGTCAGCAAGCGCGCTACCCTCAGGCTAAAGGGGGTGGCATCACTGTCTCTGAGTCAATCTCGTTAAACACTTATTTCAAACTTCCAAAATTCAAATACAAAGTTCCAAATATCGTATTGAGAAACATTCTCTCACCTTGTCTACCTCGTTTTTATTAGATAAAACAACCATCTCGGTTACTCCTAGTTACTAACATTATTTTATATATTGATTTTATATTTTTTCTTAAATTGAAAATTGTTGATAAAATAACTTCGTATTCCAGGAAAATGAAATTTGGAGCACTAAAAATATTACTCCTTTACCTTTACCACAGGCCTTATTTTTACCAAAATTCTATTAAAACCGAATACTTCCGAAGAATTTACAAAATACGCGTATAGTAAAAAAAAATTTAGACGAATTCAGGGGTTAAGAATATTGCGTTGCCTTCCAGACTTTGATGGAAAAAATTTAGTTCTCAGAGAAGGGAGATTACGTTGAAGGAGGCAAGATCTAATATATAACGTCTTGGTAAGCCAGAAGATTGAAAAAAGCATATATTTAATCCATAATCGTCATCTGGAAGTAGAATCTCGTGATAAATCTCATAAAAACTTATAAATTGGTTTCTACGTACACAAGAAACTTCTTCTACGAAGGCTTCAGCTCTCTACGTCCGATCGAACGGAAAAACTTTACCTCTAGAACTTTGTACAATATTTCGTAAATTAAATCCTGCTAATCACCACCCCTTCGGTACTCCAAGAGGATTCATTCCGCGCAGGACAGCGGAATGTCACGGAGAAAATGTGTCGCCATTCCGTTTTTCATCAATTTCCATTTCGTGATTTTTTCCTTGTCCCTTCCGAGTGCAACGCGTCCTAAAATATTCCTCCTTCCCTGTCAAAAACCTATTCCGATGACGCACGATACGTAGGTTCGAGAAACTCCCGGGTTTCGTCGTTAATGTGGGTCAAGGTCAAGCCCGAGCGAGCCGCGACTGACTTTTGTTTTGTTTGTCTCTTCTTCCCCTCTCTCTCCCGCCCCTCCACACCATCTCCACACCATCTCCACACCATCTCTCTCTATCCGTGAGCGCCTCCCGGAAGAGAGTCTCTCCGCGGTTTGGAAAGGTGATTTCCCAAGGTCTTTCTTCTCGCTCTCTTTCTCAATCTCTATATCTCTTTAACAAAATTTACTATCATAAGGTATTTCCTTAAAATAATCCTTCGGGTTAATACTTATCTGGTGTCCTATCGATAAATTTCTCAGTTTTTCTCGACCCCTTCGAGTGTGGACTTTACAGTCAGTGAATATTTTTATTGAGGACGTCAAGCCCAGAATTTTTATCGCGAATGTATGTACGCATTCCTCTTTAAACGAGTTATATTTATGCTTGACATACTAATAATACTCATAGATGCATTAATTTATTTTATATATTTATGTCTGCATAGAGGCCGTAGTTACCAAATAGTTAGAACTCTTCTCTACTGTACGGGAGCTGGAGGTTCAAACGTCACAGGGGTTCAAACCCCTGTGACGACTCGGGATACCTCCAGCTAAACTCAACATGAGTAATTTTGTGAATAAAAACTTTCTGGGTACAATATCTAGACATCTCTATTAGTTTTTCTCTTCTTTTGTAAGTGTAGTCCATAATATTTTAATTAGTCCGCTCTTCGGACTAGTTCATTACATTATTTTAGTTAATGGGTCGATCCATTCAAGTTTGGTGGCAGCACATCGAAAGAACGTGGTAACCTAGTGAGTAGAGTGCTCTAGATCTTTGAAAGGGGCACCCGGCTTCAAGGATTGGATCTGGATGACTCCAGATAAAACTCAAACTGTGTAATTTTCTAAGCAAAAGATATCCGAAGAAACCCCAGACGGCACAGGAAAAAATAACTCCCCCTCCTACACTGATATGTGAACTTTCACACGCTGTTGGGCTTAGTATTACGTGAGCCTTACCTTCGACTATCAAACTGACCCAACGTTAGAGTTGAACACTTGTTTTTTATATGTGCATAATAGTTATTTGTGTATAGTTTTTGTAGTTATGCATGATATGCCTTTACGTATATATTATATACTTCTTATTGTATGTAAACTATTTCTTTTCGCTTAAAAATTTTAACTCGGGCATGTAGTGGAAGTAGACTTAAGTCTCAAACCAACCGAAATAGATAGTATCAAATTATTTGTCTATATATATTCACGGCGTGTTGGAACGAAATTTTTCTATGGGATTCCACACGTAAAGTGGAAAGCACATATGGTAAATACTCCCGCCGTCTTCTCTACGGCTGCTTCGCACACGTAGGGAACGAGTCGAGAGAATCGGGCCCCTGCATTTTTTTCGGCTTACTTTTTCCTGTAACGAGTTTGCAGAGTGTAAATGTTACTCTCGTTATGTTTTGGGAAAATTTAGCATCACCTTAGTCAAGGTAACTTACATGGAACGGCAATGGACGCAGTTTATGTCGCATGAAGATTAACAAAAATATCCTCAACAAATACCCAAGGTTTAAAAAAAAGGATCTTAAAGGTTTGTAACGGAGTATCAAAACCACGATATCCTATCACCCAGTAACAGGTAAATGATTTTATAGCTCTACGTTTATAATTACCATTCTCATGAAAGGAGAGTAGAGAAATAATAGAAATATTACAGAAAATGTAAAGACTTACGATATCTTCGTTGATATCCTTAGAAATAGGTTAAATACTAACTAAAAGCCAAAGAAGATAATTTAAATATTGGAAAAGCTGTCCGGAAAATAAGATGCACTTCAAAAACAAAAGAATTGTGCAAATTATCCCTCATCGATGAGGAATTAATAAAACACTTTGTCTCAATTTCAAAGGAATAGATTGAGGGGGATCTTTGCGACTATTTTTTTTAAGGTTCACAGCTTTATTTATAAACTGATAAATGGGAAGCGGCAGTGCTAAAAACTGAATCTGGGAATTTTTACTCGAAACCCAACCAACTAATCCACAGAAGAGAACTAGACCTAAGCGTGATACTATAAAATCTGATTATGATGTGACATCTCCTTTTCTCTTTTGAGTTTTTGAAACATGACGTTCTTCCCCATGCTCAAAACGAGATAAAAAATATTTTTATCGTTTTATAAAACAAGAAAACATCCGGGAAACTACCCAACACCGTTGTGAAAGGTTACGTTCAGGACGTAATCGTTACCACAGACTTAAAACTAATAATTTAGCTTATGAAAGTTTAAAAAAAACCCAAAAACTAAAACCGCACTTGAGAGTATAGCATGAATTCCCCTATTACTTAACTGAGTCACTCCGAAGGGCCACATTGCATCAAAAGAACAGAGAGATGGTTTTTTTAAAAAAACTGTTTATACTGATCGTTAGAGTCATCAAAATAATGACTCTTCGAAACGATAAAAACCATGGCTGGAATGAAAAATCAATAACAATTAAATCTGCGTTCAATTAACGAAGTTCGTCCATTTCTGTTACGTCACACGTGGCGCTTATACGCTCAAAATTATTTTCGAGGAATATTACGGTTGAGATACAAAAAGTCGAGAAAACGTAACGCATCGGAATTTCCGCCCTCCATCCCAATGCCCATACGCAATGCTATTATCTGAGAGCAAAAAAGAGAGGGAATCGCGTTTATGTAATATCTCCCGCTGTGACCTTTTTTTCATCGTAGGAGCGAATTTCTCTTTTCGTGGCTTCCGAGTCTCAACACTTAAATATCACGGCAACAAACTTAGGCGGAAATATTTCTGGTCTAATTTATGTTGCCGCATCGTTATGCTCTATTAGAAATGAAACTCTACCCTTATCGGCGGTAATGTCCCAACAATGTGACGATTACTTTGATAAAACACAATTTCATGACGATTTTTGGCCAATTTCCTTAGATGAAACTTTTTTCATTGAACGCTTTTTTGGGTCAAGTGGCTCATAGAGTCAAATTATTAGCATCTATCATCATTTTCCGTAATTTTATAATGCACCTGAGGTATTATTAAATTAAATATCCAAAAATAGTATCTAAAACAATATATATATACACGCCACAACAAAATTTCAGCAAAAAAGTTGTAAATGTTAAACTCCTTAGATTTATTGATTTGAAACATGACAACTGGAATAGAATTAAAAATAATTTGCGACTTTCTCTGAAGAATCCAGATGTCCGAATCCGAAGTATCTGAGTTACATTCCCGTCGCTGAATTTTGTGAACCGATTAAATTCGATGAGGTATCTATCATAATGTGACGTTCTCTTCCAAGATGAAGTACCCCAGAGCTTCAAAGACCCCTAATGATGTCAGCCGCTTGATGAAACCTGTTATTTAAATAAAGTTCTGCGAAATATACTAAGTTTTTATAACCAATAATCATTGTGCGATTTAAGAAGTTTGAGGCTAAAACAATGGAAAGAGATGTCCCCGGAAACAAATCCTCTAAGATAAGATACTTTTCTTAAGGTGAAAGGCTCATGCATAATTATTCTATTTACGTTGAGGTTAATAAAACAGGCATATGTTCCTATCAATATGAATGATTACAACAAGTAATTTGTATTCTATAAGTAATACGATATTCACTCTTAAGAAATACAGCAGGTCTCGACGATAACAAAAACTATGGTACAGTCAGAATATAAGATGCTCATTGATGGATACATTACCGAAGTAAAAAAGTATGAAACGCTGTTGATTATTTGTACATTGTAACAAGAAGGAATTGTATAAATGATTGGTTCAAGAGCAAAGGTGAACTGATTGCTCCAGTAAGAGAAGAAAATTGACGATTTTAATTACTTTACAATTTAATTTAATATTTAACAATTTTAAAAATCCTTTTTGTGGGAGTATCACCTAAAAAAAGGGATACTTTGGAGGTTAAAACAGATAACCACCTATTCACAGCAGCAAAATATAGTAAAAAATAAATAAAATATCAAAATATGATCTCCCACCCCACAGTAACACCATATTCCAAGTGACGATTTTCGTCGTGCGATTGGATATTTTTAGATTGGAGCATGTGTAAAATGATCGGTGGCGTGGACACACCCCTACGAAAATGCTGCTTTTTTATCAGGAAAATAACCTAGTAAAAATAAAGTTTACTAAAATATGAACTCATTGACTTTTTCTCAAGACAAGTGAATTTCCAGGGAAACTACTACTTACACATGTTTTGTTTGATAGGTAGGGCCCAACTCATACCCTGTTCATGTCTTGCTTTTCTTCTTCGGAAAAATCAGTTCACTCACTCGAGATGATCAACGTCTTCATGATATTCTGCAGTGTCTGACATTGTGACACGGGGTGGGTGAGTCCACAAAAGACATGGACTAAATATTTTGACCTAAACATTCTCCATGATATTGTTAGTAACATTCACTAATAACGGTATTCACTGAATGTTACTAAAATTCACTAATATCTATTGATTACCCAGTGAACACCAATCTAAATAGTTAACTAATGATAAGATATTCAAACAAGAAAAATATTCTAAATGTGAGTACACTTCCTGATCCTGCAAATATGTTATAACGCAAGTGTGGACCCGGTGCTAAACCGTTGAATTGATAATGGTAGGGGAGCAGTGAAACAAGTGTGCTAAATAGGAAAATCGTCGATTAAAGCTTTTCTGACGAAGAGCGTCTATTTGCGAACAGTTCCCTTAAAACCCGCGACCTTATTTTCCAAGATCAGATAGACTTGGTTACCGTGCGTGACTTGGAGTGCGACACTGGTGGAGACTATTGAAGCCGATTACCGTCGATATAAATTTTCCTCGATTGACGCCAGACAGTAATTAACAAAATTATTGGTAAGAAAAGAATGCAGCAGCAGAATTAGGAGCAATATCGTGGAGAGATGACCTTAATACGTCTACAGTGAACTTGTGAAGGGAGAATTTGAAAACATGAGTAAACTGGTTAAGTGAGCCAACCGTAGATCGATAACTATAATGTAACATGGAGTACGCTAGTCTTCTAACCTGTCTTAGGCAAAAGCGTATACCGCTATACTATGCTGTTCTGTATTGAAAAGAATATTATACTTTTATCTTATTCTGTCTAATATGTCACTTTGTGGAAATATGAAATATGTTAATTATAAAACACAGCTTCAATCTTAACGCTACTTTAATATCAACTCGATTATGGTTTCAATATAGACCAGCTGTAGCCGTGAGCGGTTTCTAATTCATATAGTCTGCATATTTAGGGTCCATTAAAGGGTACAAACAAGCGAGCAATAAGTAAAACGTTCGTATGGAACATGGTCCTCCATCGATCAGAGACATGGACAATTGGAAAAGTAGACCAGAGAAGAATAGAAGCCTTCGAAACATGGTGTTGGAGGAGGACTCTGATGATCAAGTGGACGGATAGAGTTAATAATGAGAACATTGGTGTACATTAGGCCGGAGGAAGCTAAGTCATTTTGGAGTACGATAAGAAAAAATAGGGATAAGGAGGATAGGACACACCCGGAGACATAATAAATTCGTGAAGAATATAATAGAAGGAAAAATAGAGTGGAAGACCCCGCGAGGAAGGCAGAGAGATACTTTTTAGGCCTGGGGGTAAAATTTTAAGAGATGTCAGAAAGGACTACCAAGGGGTAAGAGCGTTAGCACTGCATAGGAAAGGAAAGAGGGATGCAGTCGAAAAATCATCTGAATGAAGAACTAATGACGATTAGGTTTTTCCGTTTTCCAATCTAATAATATCCAAGACATATCTTCCGATCACCAAGTCGAAGATCCGTTACTCTCTATAATGGTCAGCAGATAGAACATTTCGCGTCTCTCATTTTGGCAACATATTTCCGTTTTCTTCACGATTTAATTGTTATAAATACGATTCACCATCTAATTATATCATTCACGTCACAGGGAATAAAACAGCAAAAATTCTCTAACGAGTTAAAACTAAATTTTAGCCTCCTTTCAGACAACATGTCCATCAATAAACCGTGTAACGCAAAAATTATTTTCATATCTGTCTTTTGAAGGTATTTACTCCATATGGCACAACTGATATATGTGGAGCATTCTCATTTACACTAGTCATTCGGTAAATATAGCATCGAGGAAGAACGGGAGCAATGGAAATGTGGTACTATGAGAGGGTTGTGAAAATCTGGACTCACAGATTGACTGATTAAGAGTTCTAAGAATATTAAAGAAAGTACGATTTTTTTGTGAAAATTCCAAAAAACAAACATTTGGACATAAATTGGTCATAAAACAATCATTGAATATCTTTATAAAAATGGATACTAGAAGAAGGAAGTTGTTTTAGGATAGGGTCAAAAGTATGAACTTCAGAGAGATTTGTCACATGTGAAAAGTCTTTGACAATACAAGTCAAGACAATGATGAATTTCAAAACAAAGAATTATCTGGAAGTCAAGGTGTTAACGGATAGAAAAAGATTAAAGCTACGTGAAACCGACCATAGTATTTATGGCCAATAAAGATGATGTTATACTTGATCAACCAAGTCTTAAAATAATCTTACATATACCGTCACAAATATTTATGGACGTTCTATGTATTCGCCATCTATATTTGGGCCAACCAGTTTAAGCATTTCTTTCTCGGCCTCCGAAAAAAATTATTTATAGAGAGAGAGAGAGAGTGGGAGAGATACATATGCAATGGCATTCCGTTTCTTCAAGTCCACAACCTCGACTGAGACAAGGGTTTCGACAACCACTTTCTCAATTTCTTCGCCTCTCGTAGTTCGTCTTCAAGTCTGTGTCTTGGAATCATCACGATTTATTGGTTTCAGACGAACGTTTCATATTTTAAAGGAGTGAAAGGAGGGTTAAGTTCATTTCACTCACCTTTGAAGCCGTCGCGGGACGATAATAACTTATTTCAGGAAAACATTTTATAGGTGCTTTAGTACGAGAGAAAAAATGGATGAAACCCATAACATAAACGATTTACGTTATTCGAGACGTTATGAAACTGACATTATAATTTTCTTTGCCAATTTCAATAACTCCTATAAAGGTTTAAGACACACTTACAGCTGCCATTATACTGGCCGAGGACAGATGAGGGTTTTATTCAGTCCTTCAGCCATTGCTGTTTTCCTATCTTCCTTAAGGAAGAGAACAGAGGGATTAAACTATATCTAATAGTATGCGATGAACCTTTTAATTGCATAATAAATTATTATTTTATTCCTGAAAGGCCATGTCTACATTTGTGGTCAAAACTTACCTTTCCCTGTTTCTATTTGTAATATGAATGGCAGCATACCTCGCATTAAAATGTTTTACTTGTACCAGTTTCTGGAGAACCGTCGGCCGTTAAGTCCAACCCCACTCCCTTCTCCACTTATTTCCACTCTCCGTTACCTTGTGAAGTGCGTGAATTTGACTCGCTATGGAGACCGATCATTAGCTGAGTTCCATGCTTAAAACAGTGAGGCAAACTTCGGATTCAACACTGCGGCGGTATGATCTGTAATCACTGACGTTGTTCCTGACAGGGAGGGCTCCGAGACCGACACTTGTAAAAGACTCCAGGTAGAAAAAAATCAGTGACTTTTTTTTATCACTTGGAAAGGTAATTTAAAGAAGTCTTCCAGATTCGAATGTTCACTTAATATTGTGTTCCACAACTGGAATCACATCCTCGTCCCTCCTCGATTATTATCGACATCCCCCCCCCCCCCCCCCCCCCCAAACCCCCCCCCCACCCCCATTCACCACCACCACACCACACCCCCCCCCCCA
>WURS02027886.1:0-11709 GCA_011762765.2 Rhinocypha anisoptera | reverse complement strand
TAGTGTTCGAACCAATATTATTTACATTGTGAACCTTTTCGAAGTGATTATATATATATATATATATATATATATATGACTATATTGTGTAGTAATCGTTCTTTGATGTATCATATGTAAGATGACCTTGTTCGACGATGATATGAATGTTTCGTCATTGAATGTTTTTGTTGGCATATAAGTAGTCAGCCACACGACCTTGAGGAGGCTTGCAGAGTATTACGTAGATGTGTAGAGGAGAGCCAATTGACAAAAACAACTCGATTTTGATAATGGTACGTCGCCTTCACGCCTTTTGCAGTGGCGTGAATTTATCGATTTCTTTTTTTACACTGAATTAAGGTTTGCGTGACCAGTTCCCTCGCAAGCAAATAAAAATTGGCGTTGCCTCCATTGTTCTTAAACCGTCGACACGAAAGGCAATTTTTTGTGTCACGAGATATGCTTGAAACAGATCAAGGCAATGCGGATGTTAGTGGACACAAAGATGCGTAGACAAGTCATCATTGCGCGATCCCAGCTAACCCCTTTTATGCATGCAAGATGCCTAATGATAAACTTGAACAAGCATATTTTTTAATAAATATTTAAGTTTAACCCGAGATGAGTGGTAATCTTTTAAGCGTTCCATATTTTCTCTAAGTCAACTGATTTAAATTCTATAAATGCCTTCAACGTCCAATCGAGTGGGTGACTTTCTAAAAAACCGAAATATTTCCCCACCCTAGGACAGATTGCTTGAAATCCACTCGCCATAAGTTCTAACGCTGACCTCATCTATTTTTTATTGAAAATGATTTTTTAAGATGTATCATAAATATATTGTTTACGGTACATGGTAAAGTAGCATCAACAGTTTATTCTAGATAATTCATTGTTGAGGATGGTCGTTTACAGGACAGTGTTGATGAAGCATCAGCGAAGTATTTTTGAAAGTATATTGTTGAGTGGGTATCAACAAACTTGTGCCGATATTTCATTTCCTGGTAAAATAGGTACCAACTATGTATGCATTGTACTTGCATACATTGTAGTAATGTGGAGGGTGGTTGTGAGAGGTGGTTAGGGGGATAGAGTTTGTATTTGGAAAGAGCTTGACTACGGAGGGGGTGAGGAAGGAGAAACGAGGGAGGAGGGACACCGTCGAGAGGGAGGGTGGGTCGGTTTTACTTTAATGTAGACAATAGTAGTGGAGATCGGTTTGAATAAAATATCCGTCGGCCACTGAGAAGATATGGGAACAAACCCTTACAAGAAGATCAGGAAGGAAACCACATCCTCAAGATACCATTTTTAGAAATAAGATGAGAGGTGCATCAGTTGTTAATGTAGCTGTTAGAGAATTATGGTGATAAATAAACCTTCACCTGGTGTTTATATATTTTGAAATGGCATACAAAAATAAGTCAAGGCAGGAGATGAGGGACAAGAGGGTCTCTGAGAAGTGCGTTAGACTACTGCAGTGATGGAAATTTATGATACAGCTTACACCAAAATAAGAACCAATATTGGTCCGACGAAAACTTTCTCCAGTGGCAATGGCACCAGTCCTACCTATGTTAACTTGGCGATGGACGTGCTGATGGAAAAGGTAAATAATTTTTCATTTTAACCTGGAAATTTTTAGACAAAGTTCTAACGGGGAAAAAGAAATGGAAAAGCAGAAAAAACTGTTAGAAAATAGAGAGAAGTAATTGTGGATGAGAGTTTAAGATCAGAAGACAGATTATTTGTGGTGTAGAAGAGAGGGCAGAACAGGGGACATGGAGTTACTTGGCGAGATGTTGGAGATACTGAAGGAGTTCGAGTACCTTGTCTCCAACGTTACCGAAAGTGGAGGACTAGAAACGGAACTAAACCACAAAATCCAAACGGGCTAGATAGATTGGAAAACAGTTTCAGGTATTCCGTGCTACATACAGTTCAACCGTCACTACAGGAAGCTGAATCTCGCTGAAGCATATAGTCTGTCAACGTGTACTTACATACCTCACAATACTTTTCTTAGGTAAAAAGTGATCTTTTTGTTTATTACTGAACCTTCCACTTTAATGAAATAATATTTCATGAAATAGAAGAGCTTGAGTTTGGTAACTGTCATTTCTTGTTTCATTTTTATATATGAGTAATATATAGACCCACAATAAGTTTCAAATATCAACCAAACATTCAAATTTCTTTGGCAATACTCTTAGTAAACTTGTTGATTTATGAACCAAAGTCGCCACTAGGTACCATCAGGAAGAAAACTGCAACCGGTGGCGGAAAGAAGAAAAAGTTAAATGCTTCAAGAAAATACGAGGGAGACTAGTTGAAGTTTGGTTTATTCAGGAACCTGGAAGTAAAGTGGATCCATGGCCATGCACTGGTGTGTTTTGAGTCTAAGCAATGATGCCATTAAATCTTCAAGATTCGGAGTATAGTTACAACCAAAACACCTAAACTAAGCTAAGAAGACAATTGAATATTTTCATAGGATGACTGAAAAGCAAGTTCGTTCATTAGGAGAAATGACTACTGAAGATTAGTTTCTAGTAAAGGAATCATATATAGAACTTCAAGTTGAGAAAACTTAAATACAATACACAAATGTTGAATACTTAATTAAGCCTTACTTATTAAAATCCTGTTAAGACGTTTTGGGGATTTAGGCCGTCAAAAGTCTAAAATTAATTCCAATATCAGCTAACACTTTGACCTAACAAATTGAATAAGTAAAAAATTAAATGATGGAATTCACACAGACATTAAAAACCAAGCGATATAAATGTTGAACAATTGAAATCGATTCATGAACAAACAGAATTAACAATATATTTTCCTTTGTTTTTGAGATTTTACTGTCGAGGAGATTTACAGGAAGAACTGTTTGCTTATCTTTCCGGGTAGAAAAACTGGCAGTGAGATTTTCAACACACTTAATAGTTATTTACTGAGGCACGGTGTTTAATGGAAGAAATGTGTTGGGATGTACACAGACGGTGCTGCAAACATGGCCTTTCAGATGTTGCTACAAAAGTAAAAGATATTAGACATCCAGACATATTATTTACTCATTTTATTACACATCGTAAGAAACTTAAGGCGAAAGGAATGTCCCTGAAACTGTACGAAGAACTCTCTGATTTCATTAAACTGTTTAGGAAATTCACCACAAAGCGCTCGAATCTCTAAGATTTGAGGGACTTTGTGAAGAAAGGAACTCGCAAGATACAAATCTGTTACTTCATGTTGAGGTAAGATGGTTGTCGAGAAGCAAAATACTAACGCGATTGATTGTTCGACTGGCGCCAAGAAGTAAAGGTGAATTAATCCAAAATGACTAGATCTGTTGTCCCATGATAAGCTGGACAAGGTTGATTACCGGTCTGATATTCATCTAAATCTACAAAATACACTGCAATGCACCACAAAGGCGTGTGGCAGGGGGTGATTGCACGCCAGGAATGCATTATTACATTCATACATTAATAGCTATTAAAGACTAAAAGACACCTTTCATGTAAAAATTATGGGCATTAACTCCCTTTACTAATAACACCTTTCATTAAACTTATATTCAATAATTCATTCATGCAGGATAAATGTTGATATTTTTAGAAAGATATTACTCGCATGCAAGGAAGAAAAAAAACTAAGCTACCTTACTCTGATCACGAATGCGACGATATCTATTCTGTTCGCTGACCGTACGAGGAAAATTCGGCATTTTAAATTATCAGTTCCACAGCCTATTTATCTGATTTTATGTGTGTGGTCCGATCCACCGTAGTAAAACGGGGCTTGTAACAATTCCATGACTCTTTACTGAAGTGATCCGTCTCAAATTTCAAATTAAATTTATCCTGTATTTCAGCCTACCATCAACGAGTGGTTTACAAAATTATTCCTCCAGTAACATCCTTACACTGCTATAGTACGTTGTTTATAAAATTTCACAAATAGAGCTATTCTTTTTGAATAATTATTACAACTTAGCCTACTTCATGAGGGTACCAAATTCTTTCAGCATGTGTGGACTAACAGGTGAAATAAGCAGTTAACCGTTGGAAGTTATGTTTCAAGTTCTAATTCCCTGACAAACCGATACTTGCACTCATACTTGACGAGAGAACTCTCCTAATCGGGAGCCGTAGCTTTCGGCTGGTTTTAAATAATTACATTAAGAGGTCAAGGTTAATTAATGATTAATGTATAAAATCTGCTAAACCTATTTTACGAAAAACTTATGATTTAAAATAAAATGTAACTGTAAATGTATCTGAAATAAAATGTAATCTTATTTCAAATTAGTATCAGCAAAAACTCATCAAGATTATAATTACGAGACTAATTCCACCCCTTAGTCATTAAATGAATAGGATAAAATCCTTTCTCTGGCTTCGTAGACAGCGTCATCATTTTCTATTGATAAATTTTGATTTTTTTCACGTAAATCTTTTGCGACTGCTTGCCTGTAACGCACGAGTCTGATTCTCATTTTTATTTCGCAAGATGTCCACGTGAGAATGCCGCATGAGAGAACCGACTGCAGGTAATGGCGAAAACGGTATATGGCTGAGTATAGGATGACGGAGTTATCTCGCGTCTCAAAAATCGATACATAGGTCGCATAAACAGGAACTCTTCCAGCACATCGATCATTAGATGGAGAGCAAAAACGTCGATGAAACAACACGATTCAACTGCCACGAGGTGCGAAAAATATTCGGTCCAAATTACATAAAATGATCTCAAGAGTTAATGCAATGTTAATTCAAATTTCATCGACTCCAATGCTAATATTCTCCCGTCGCATAACATATATTTAAATATATGGTACTGGACCTTCGCTTTATGGACCGAGGCAGTGAAATATCGCGCGGAATTAAAGTTGACGTTCATCAGCCATTGCTCTTTTTTTCCATAACCCAGCCTTAACGATGTTGGCGGACCCCACCGAAAGGCTCGGGCGCGCTACAAGTAATTTGGACGTGCCAGTTGATTGATTACGCCCTTGCGACGTCCTCCTAACCCTCCTGACACGTATACCTTTATATACTATTCCCAAGGCATGTCACTCATTCGAAATGGAAATGCTTTTCACATTACCCCCCTTTTCTCTTCCTGTCCAACTCGCGGGTTGAGTAAGTATACCCGGCTTTCGCTTTTCTCCCAATATCATCATCAGTTATTCAATCCGAAGATTGGTTGACTGCAGTCTTCCATCCTTTCCTATCTAGTGCTAGCTCTCATACCCTTACCCGATAGGTCTTCTTACGTTTCGCCAGTTTATGAAAGGGCAGTCATTCATTTCGAACCTCATTTGTATGCCAGCGGCGCATATAGCACAGTAGGTTAGCGGGATCTTATGCGATTCAGCAATAGCTCAGGTAACGACGAATTCCTTAGAATAAAGAAATAACTTCCTTAGACAAACAATGAACTACCACAAATTCTTGAAGCGATGTATAAGCAGTCAGCCTTTTGATCATCGCTATATTAACTTTTCACACTAAATAACAAAAATCATTTGAATTCATAACTATGAAAAGGAAAAATGAGTAAAAGAAGTACCACATTGTATCGCTAAGGAATATTAACCAACGTCAGGAGAGTGAAAAATTGAACTCTAATCGGAAAAACGCCTACCAATGTTTCATCAATCACAATCTACTTCGAACATTTTTAAGCCGTCATGACGGGAGAAGGGAGAAATAATTTTTCGTTTCGCGTCTGTCTAGAAAAAGTTTTGACCTCTTAGAAATATACTCACTGTTCTAAGAAGCTGATGTCTCAATGACCACAATTTCCTATATAAACCTTAATTCAGTGTTATCATTATCTACACTCGGCACTGCTTAGAATCAAATTAAAAAAGAAAGGATTTGAGTCCTTTACGACAATTACCCAAGTAGAAGTCAATTTACATGTACAGTTTCACGAATGAAGTCGTAAATTTCTATGAAGTTTATACTGTAATGTTCCCAGTTCGAACTGAAATTGAAACCAATCAGCACAGCTACCACCGCTTAACTGTTGCCACTGGTTAACCTCAGCCAGAGTTCTCTTCAGTACCTCGCTTTGATTGAAAAATATGTAGCCGAATAAATCTCATGAGGACATTAACATTAAATTGAGAAAGGGGGGCTAAGGTTCCGCTGATAAACTTTCAGCACCGGAAGCGCTCACTCTGTGGCTTTAATTATTTTTTCCTTTTGAAGTCAGCGAAATGGAAAGCGAAGGAATAATTCCTTCCTTCCAATTCTTCGGAGGGATCAAGTTTTCACTTCTCGGTAGCAAATGTAACTTTTCAAAAATAATAATATTGTTATTTAATTCCCAAGAGATCAGCGTGAGACTGAGGGAAAATTAAACTCAAGAAAAAAATAGGGCTTTAAAAATTTAAAATGCTAAGTTATAACTCAGATATTATAGCACGAAATAATATTTACTTTCACACAAAATATGTAGGTTTTGGCTTTGTTTTAATTCCACAGAATAATATGAACAAGACCGATTTCGAACGATTATCGACTCATCAAAACTTACTACTACAAGTACGACTACAAGTTTTGTATCGATAAGGAATTACACCAAGTGACGGCCTCCTCAGTGAATATTTACTTTATTTACTCATCATAAAGGAGATAAAATCAGTTCAACTTTGGACTCGAATATTTAGTCGTAGGTGTTAATTTAACTTCATTGTAACATAAGTAACAATAACATTCGTAATTCACGGGCGTCATCAATACGTATTAAGTCAAGTTAGTAATGATAGATATTAAGATATTATAATTATGATCAGGACAGGATACTTATATGTAGAATACTTATTTCTGAAACTGGTCCCACTTATTCTCCTTTTTCCTCTCGAAATATTCAATTTGCTTTCCAAATGAGAGATAAATCCAACCTAATTAACATATTACCGCCGGTAGGAAGAATAGGTAGTATATAAATGTATTCCGTCATGCGTATTCATATTCACCCTTAGGTAGGGATGATAAACAGGGAGATGGAATCAGAAACAAAAATCACAGATTTTATGTAAAAGATATTTCTATAATCAATATTTCAACCTATACTAACTATCTCAGACACATATCTGCTGTTTAATTACAACTAGATATTTCAAAATGGCTAATGTTTTACGTAGTTCAATTTTAGTTAATTAAATACCCAGTTTTCATGCTTGCGGTTAATTGTTGTTTTGTTGAGAAAATCAATTGCAAATCATCATTACAAATCAAACTAAAATCTGAAGCTAGTGCAACAAATGAATCCATTTTCTACCCAACTACTATATTCTTACCTGTTATTAAATTCGCTATTTACTGATTTTACGTACACCATAAAATAAATGAACCTAATTTGAAGTCAGATTCTACATTTTAATTTTTTTAAACAGCTAGCTAAATCATGTTAATAGTGAGAAAAAAGGGCGGATTCTCGATGGACAGTTTCTAGTCATTTCTACTTCTACTTATTACCCTGCAAGCCGCCGTAAGGGTGTGCGGGAGGGGGTGACCCATCACCGTACATGCACCAACGAATTCTTTTGTTTTTATTTAAAGAACATAAGAGATGGTAAACCTATTTCTAAAGCATTAATCCAAGTCCAGTCCATTTGAATCCAATCCATCTAGACACTAATAGAATAGGAAGATGAAGGAGTAAGTGGAGGAACTCTATGATAAGGAGAATAGACCCATATTTAGGAAGAGAGTGGGAAGTAGATGAGGATAGCTTAGGCCCAGAAATATTAGATAGCGAGATTGAGCAGGCCCTGCGAGACATGAAGAAGAATAAGGCAGTGGGAGTGGATAACATACCAGTAGAATTACTCAAGGGTTTAGCAAAACCAGTAACAAAGAAGTTTTATTAGTTAGAGCAATTTACGAAGAGGGAATTTAACCGAAAAATTTCTTAGATCGATAATAATTCCAATAGCAAAGAGAAAGAAAGCGACTGAGTGTGAGGATTGTAGGACAATTAGTTTTATCCCTCATGCAGCGAAGGTAGTTCTAAGAATAACCAGTAAAATACTGGAGAGCAGGGCAGAAGAATACCAAGGTGAAGATCAGTTTGGTTTTAGAAGAGGCAGAGGGACTCTTAATGCGAAAGTTGTAATGAGGAAACTGATCGAACGGAATATAGAATATAATCAGAATGTTTTTACCTACTTTGTAGAATTTGAGAAAGCATTCGATACAGTGGTCATCAACGGAGGAGATGGTTAAAAAGGCATGGGGGACGGTTGATTCGGGAGTAAATATTGGTGGGGAACTCGTTAAATCAGTCAGATTTGCCTTCGACCAAGCCCTAGGTAGTAATTCAGCCAAAGGACTGCAGACCTTGTTGAATGCTTTATAGGACCAGTCAGAGTTTGGGATGAAAATTAATAGTAAGAAAACGAAATTAATGAGATTTACAAGAAGTAAGAAGACTAGACTAAATATCATGCTAGAAAGGATTAAATTAGAACAGATGGTAAATTGTACTTATTTGGGAAGCATTATAGATGAAAATGGACGTTGTCGTCAGGAATTTAGACGAAGAATTGCATTAGCAAAAGAGGCTTTTACTAAAAGGAAGGAGTTGATGACAGGGACCCTAAAAAAGGAATAGAAGAAAAGAACAGTGAAAATTCTAGTATGGAGCGTAGGAGTCATCCATTCAATAGGTAAACAAAGGATCATTAATCTGCAACTGGATGAGAGGCGTCTTAAATTGTAGGTAGTGTTAAATTGAGCATGCCTATATACCTTTAAATATCGAAAACGTGTGAGTTTACAAATAGTGGGGGCCCAAACTTGGCTAAAACATTTTTTGGCTTCTGCAAAGCTACAGTATCGTTTTTGGAGAGATAAGTCCAAATACCTTTTTTAAATAAATTATTAAGACCTACCATTTGACCTACAGTAAGATTAATTTGGTAAATTAATTTATACAAAAATACCGAAAAACTCAAAAATGGCTGTTTTTTCCTGTTAATAATTATTACAAAAAAACATTTTCTCTATTATTACTACTTTGAAAGAAGGTATTTTTAATTCTGAATCAAATAAATATTTGTAAAACTACATCGATAAAATTATGGCTGAGATAATTGAATTTGTTTATCCCAAAACCCTCAATGTTTACTGCTCTAAGATTTTTTTGCGTGAGCATTGCACCTCTTTTAAAAGACCTATTCACTTCTTAAAGACTTATATTTTAATATTTTAATTAAACCCTATTAAAAAATTATTTTTAACCCTTCGTTTATTTTTTTAAAAAAGAGGCCTCTTCTCTTCTTTGTAAACAATTAGGGATGCAGCACCCTACATTTACTTAACGAGTTTTTAACTGAGAAATATGAAAAGGTGAATTCAAAAGAAAGGTTTTATAAAAAAGGATTGGACTCCCACGACCAATAGGATTCGAGTTAGTATTTTTTATAACAGCTTAATGGTTTATAACAGTTAAGAAATGATTTTTACGGAATCCAATAGTAAAGTACCTATATTTTTGAAATGTTTAGTTAAAAATATAAAATTGTCGTTATTGTTAAAAATATTGTATAAAATCATCGGTACTCCCGGGCGAAACGAGGTAGTAATGGTGGGGTTAGCAGCTCGCGGACTGACGCACCAAGTCAACAATTGAATACGCGGATTTATACTGGCGGAGCGCGGAAAATTTAAAAAAAAGCTCTTTTTCCTTATATCTTGGGATTTTGGATAGGGGGTGGGATGTATATTGAAGAGAAATTAAAGTCAGATGTTAAGCGGCCAATCTAATATAAGGCCCATCAAATTACCCTTCATCTTCATTGAAATATCTTGCTCCTTTTACATCTGACTGACCACGTGTTTGAGGTAAGCTGTTTTTTTTGCCTTTTGATCTCGCGGTCGAGTAAAATTACGGAGAATTACGCAGTTTATGTCACAAAAGTAAAGCACAGTAAGGCGTGTTGGGAATGGTAGGGACTTGATAAATATTCTTAGAACCTAAAAGAAGACAGGAGTAGTGGACGGAAGAAATGAAATAGGCAATGGAACGTTAATGGCTTGATATAACGAGAGGAAAGCAAAGCAAATGGAGGGAAATAAAAGGTATTTTATTTGTTATAAAGCAATGCTAATGCTATTCTTGCATACACATTGCATACACGGAGCTTATTTTGAGTTGACGCTAAAAGTTAAGGTTTTCAAATGTGACAGAAGTTTAAGAAGGTGCCTACGATAACGATTTGCATCCACCTGTAACCCTCCTTTAACTGATAAGCCACCTAAGATAATGATGAAGCATTTCGTGCTTACTAAGGACTTAAACACCTCTTAATCGGAGACTACCTTACGCACATTTAACTGACCTAATTGGCTTTCGAACTACACTTCCTCTACCGCCGCTTCCAGTACTTTCTTTCTTCACGGTGTATCCTTTTAGAATTATCTCCACACATATTCAGAATCAAGGAGGCCAACAAAAACCATCTCTTGATCCCATGGCTAACAATGCCTAATATGATTCTTCCACCACTCCACAGTTATCTCATAAAAAACAATTACCATGGATAACCATATTTTATGCAGTTAATACATCTATTTCCGCCATTCACAAGAGAACTCGAAATCTTTATATACAAGGAATAAAATAACTATGTGAAATATTTCATTAAAGTGAAATGTCTAATACAACTCTTGTATTAATGCACTCATATACGAGATTCAATATATTCTATATCATTATTGTAACTGAACTCGAAAACTTGTTAATTCGCTGAAGATCATTTTATATTGCGAAAAGAATGCATGTAGACATAATGGGTAAGCAACATAATACGACTAAATTTCGTCTGGATGAAAAAACGAGTTTTTCTTTCGCCCTATAAGTAATGATGGATGCAGGCAATAGGAAATTCACAGCCCGATCATTGAAACCAAAATTTTAGAATCCTCAAGGAAGAGGGCTAGGCATTAAGTACATGGAAAGCAGCTCCTGTACACCAAGTGTTTCGTATTAGTGCGGTTCTCGAGAGTTCCACGGGATTCCCAATCGTTTACATCCCAAAGTCATCGTGCACCGGGTCTGTTTGTACTACCCCTTCAAAACACTCCGGAAGGGATTCGCGATTAAGGTGATTAGACACGCCAGTGTGAAAATGTAACATTGGGCAACCTCAGTTTCGAGATCCCATTAATTGGATGGAAATTCACTCAGCCCTGCTAGGATCAATTAGTACGTTCAAAGACGCGAAGATGTTTCTAATTCTTAAAGGATCCGGAATCTTGAGTTCACGTCGCAGGCACCAATAGGAGATACTTGGTCACTACGCGGCTCTTTTTTGAGATAATTACTCATAGAATTCACTCCTTTTTACCAAGTAACTTATAACTAATTAACTCGATTTCTTGTCTGCCTGTTTGTTTTTTTGTTTATTCGGTTAAAATTTTGCAATCGCTCTTTGAACTAAATTCTCTATGAGCTAGAGACTTGAAACTTTATACATAGCTCAGAATTGGATGACATGACAAAGCAATAATGTGCAGTAGTGCACACACATATACATATAATTTTCTGCATATGTGTATGTGTGTATTTATATATATATATAAATAACAAAGCCACAGGGGTGGCGACGAAAAACACAGGACACAGAAAAAAATAACACTCAAAAGTTATTTTCCAATAATTTCGACCGCACGACGGTCGAAATGTCATGTGTTTTTTGTCGCCACC
>WURS02027875.1:0-11710 GCA_011762765.2 Rhinocypha anisoptera | reverse complement strand
AGTAATGAGTTTAATTTGTGCGACAATAGGTGGTTGGGGGCGGAGACACTAGATACAATGGGCCTGATAGGGACGTCGTCTTTATGAATTTTTGGTAGGCCGTAAAACCTAGATGATTTGGGGTTCATTTTTACGAGCCTAGGCACTTTAACCGGGACGAATAACGTGGTGCACGAGGAGATAGTTTTCTTACACTCCTTTTGGTATTCCTTAGTAGGGTCTTTGGGCAATATTACTACATTGCTAGACTTAAGAAGGTCTTCACACTTCTCGATGTACGTGCTCCTTTCCATGACGCCACGGCGTTGCCCTTATCCGCTTTGGATACTATGAGATTATTTTTGAGAGGGACTTTTTTAGAGACGAAATTATGTGGTACTCACGTCTGCAGTCCTCCGTATACCTCACCTAATGATGTCGCTACGCGACGAAACCCGGGTCGTAAAAAATAAAATTATATGTGGAAAGCGCAAAGTTTTTTCTTCTCTCACTGTAAGAAAGTCCGTCCATATTAATAAATGAGTCAAAGATTTTAAAAATACGACTACCAAAATTGTGTTCTAATGCACGTGAGAAGGTCAGGACGGTGATTAATTGCTTTTACCTGATTTTTGAAAACCATGCGACTAAATAATGTTTCTACTGCTATTATTATCATCGGGAATTTTAGGAACAAGCAGTTATATTTTCCTCTTAGCCGATTTTCCTACAGTAAACTTATTCCTCTCAACATCCCTCACATATAACGAAAATAATCTTATGATAATCAACTGAGAATTTTCTCAAAATTTTTGAACTAGATCATTTTGCTCACTAATAAAAAAATCACTGCGTTAAAAAAATAAATTTTCCTTACTAAAAGGAGGACTGCAAAAATACATCCTCGATATTAACACGAGTAGCATTATAGTGATATCTGCTGTCGCAGATTGGCAATTATTTTTCAAATAAAATTCAGGAGGGAGATAAATATGGAAAATAATTATGCTATATATAGATGGAAATTTATTATCATCGGAAAAGTAGGAAGGAATTAATAAACATGATAGTATAGCTTCCATTCTTAGCAGCAGTTACAATGAGAGAATAGTTCTAGCCTAAATACGAATAAACAGTTTTAAAAACTCAAACCTCTAGTGATAAAGTCAAAACTTCATTGTATTTTCGTATTTTCCTAAAAGTCCTTTCGAACGAGGCATAGTACTCTATATCACAACGTTCCTCTCCTTCATCTGTGAGAAATGAACACCACAGCCGAAGAAGAGAAATGAAAATTACCAGCAGTGTAAATGTAATGCTTTCAAATAAAGTTTAAATAAATTAATTCTCTGAGTGAAAATAAAGGATTGTTCCAAAGAGTAGATTAAGCTCCTGGAAAAGATAAATAGTTTCTCACTCTGATAGAATCATTTCCAATTCGTGAACTGAGGACTTCAATTGCGAACTTGTAATTCATAGTTCCATGGTCCCTTCTGTCTTTTATCCCCAGAAAGTGATTCCTACAGACTTATGGAGGAGACAAGGATAACAGAAACACCACTTACACAACATGTTGGCTGGAAGTTCAGAACTAAGTAGGGAAGGTAGGGAGGATTTTCGAGTAGAGAGAGATGAAAAATAGAGGAAGAAGCATATACATGAAGGAATAAGATGACTAAAACAAAAGAAAAACTTAGGCATCTTCCTGAAATTAATCCTCGTAATGAAACTCCCGAATGAAGAAGATGAAGTTTGCTAAGATCAGAGAGTTAACCGTTCAAAAGTTGACAAAATACTTTCTACAAGATGAATTTTAAGTTCACTTTATCATATAATAATTTCAACAGTTTCATCCTACATGCTGCTACGTAGATGAACGATTTATCCTCTATTTCAGTGTTTACTATGGGGAAATGTATCTATTGAACACATAAAATAAGGCCGCCATATTAAGTTTCCTACAATTCCCGCACGTCAACCAGTGGCAGAAATCGGCAGGAATATAAAGTATAATCTACTAAATCAAACACAAAAATATAAAGCAAATGGTTCGTCACATTTGTATTACTTTCCATAAAACTCAAATCCAATCGCGCAGCTTATTGTTTAAATTTCAAAAAGAAAGATACGTACAACAAATAGTTTCTTACCATGGAAGAACCTTTTTCACTCGTGAAATGAGGATTTAAATGAAGAACTGGCAACTTTCCATAGCTCCGTTGCTCTTTTCTCCCTAGAATTACTCGATAGAATATTTCAAGCTCTGAAAGACCTCTAGTTACATACGACCTCGTATTAGCGGTTCTTATCAAAGTTAGATAAGGCACAGTGTGTGTGTAGCACAGGACTTTCTCCAGACTCATAGTAGAAACAAGAGTAGATCGCCATCGATATGCGTGATAGAAATTCATTCTAACTATCGACGTTCTTTGTTTATAATACTCACAGATTATACATTAGATGCCATTTTTTAAATTTATGTGAGATTGTAATGGTAATATCTATTTGTTCTAACCCATAAATGAGCCGAGTAGCGTGACAAATAAATATACCAACTTGTACATTCCGAGGCATGCGATTGAATTCCTACTTCTACTAAAGGAATAATTTGATCTACTAATTATGGGTATATTTAAGAAACTTAAGTAGAAAAGGTGAATATTGAACTTAGAACTAAGTCACTATTGGGTAATTAAGAATCTTTATTGAGCAATCGTAATTAATATTGATGTTTGAAGTAATACTAACGCCATGCAGATACCCCTACCTTCGATTATCTACCAAAGGACACTCTCCTCTCATACCCAACATCTATTCTATTGTTATTTGACTATCCCTACATTTGTAACCTCGTAAAATTTGTAATCAAATAACCTCCATGCATAGAGCAGAGTTTTTCAACGACGGTTGCTCGCACCTCTTGGGATAGAGACAGAGATTCCAGGGAAGGCGAGACAATATCACCTTTTCTGTTTGTATCAACGGTTTTCTCCTATATTTTCAAGATAAAATTATAGAATTTTTAGAATCCAAATTAAATATGTGGATGATCTTTTTTATTTGATATTCCCTATGGATTTTAGCGCGTTTAGACACTCGGATTACTTTTAAATGTCAGCGCCCTTTAACTTTTTGAATCTGGACATTATAAAGGCTGAATAAAACACGTTGCCTTTTCCACATAAAAATGTGTGGAAAATGTGGAATGTTTTTTTCAACTTTTAAATATGAATGTCCACGAAGTAGAGCAAAAACAGTTTATGTTATGGAAATTATAATTAGGAATAAACTTGTTGTTTCTTGTTTTATAGTGAATAACGTTCAATTGTAATTTATTATTATTAAGGAACTAACTGTACTCATCCCATTTGAGACGACATATTTATTTGAGTCTGTATTTAGTGCTATTTAGTCTATTAAGACCAAATCTAGAAATCGTTTGGCTGCACATACTATTGCTATCACCAACAAAAACCCAGATTTTTAAGCAATAGAAATGAATCTAAGAGCCAACAAATTTAACCCGCTCGCACGGGTTACAGCGTACGGAATTTCAAGCACCAATTATTAATAAATTATTTTAATACAAATGCCAAGATTGATATGTCCCTGTCTCCTTTCTCCGGTGTTATGATGTAGCTTTTTAAAATAAACTGGTTATTGACTTCACCTTCAATTTAACGATTTTTTATTGGTAAGGAAGAGAAAATCCATCCCCTTTTCCGTCTGTGCGGGGAATTCCCGAGCTCTAGAGGGGACGGTGTATAACGGACTGGGTTTGTATTCGCAACTTTCCGGCATGGAGGAGGAAGAAACAAACTTGTCCCACTTTCATATTGAGCGGGGAGTTCCCTCCACTTTGACGAAGCTCTCCAAATTATGGTAGGTTTCGAAAGCAAGAAGTCGCAATCCGCCTTGTCTGAATTGTAGCATTTTTTTACATTAACAGCAAAGATTCAAGTTAAAGTTTCAAAGCACATATTAGTTGCACAGCACAAAGTAAAAACACATAATTATTATCATCTTCATCTGAGCACTGGAAAAACTTTGAACACACGATGAAGTTCTCAGTAAATCACGCTCTAATTTGAACTTTTTGTTAGAAAGAGACTGATCAATTACCCAGACGAAAAAAGTGCTTGCAATTTAAGTGGATATAGGACAAATGGTGGCCAAAGTGATAAAACGAGAGAATCATGTAGAAGGTAGAAGCCATCCATTTGCAATGAAATTTACGTTTATACAGCCGGCTGGTTAACCTGGTGAGTAACAGGTTAACCGTCTAAACCAAAGCTCTCAGTTTTGAGTCTTGCTGTATATATGGAAATTCAACTTTTAAATATGAATTTCCACGAATTAGAGCAAAAAACAGTTTATATTGTGGACATTATAGTTAAAAGTCAAACTTGTTATTTCTTGTTCTGTAGTGAATAACGTTCTTATTAATAAGGAATAACTGTGCTCATCCCATTCGAGACGACATACTTATTTGAGTCTGTATTTAGTGCTAATTAGTCAATGGAGACAAAATCTAGAAATCGCCTGAGTACACAGGTGGACATACTATTGCTATCACCAAACAAAGCCCAGGTTTTTTACGCAATAGAAATGAACCTAAGAGCAAACAAATTTAACTAAATTGCAAGGGTTTAAAGTTCAAAATTACATTAAAGGCTAATATGACGACAATAAAGTGCATTTTTCATTGGATCCGAAGCTAAAGTATTCGTCGCATTCGGCTAGCAACAGTGGCATTTTCTTATAACAAGTAAGAGGACAAACATTGCATGAGCATATGATGGGAATTCAATTGAGGGAATATTTCGATGGGTATCATTGAGAGTCATTATAGAGACAGCTACAAGGTCATACATGAATTATGAGGGAGGAGGACGAGTTATTTATAGGTTTCGAATCGGTCGGGAAGAAGCACACTCTTTTTTCTTTTTCATTAAAGAGGTCTAATGTGTTCGTTGATTTATTATTTATTTTCACTTTCAATCGTTTTCATCATTTTCCACAAGTGTGAAGAAGTGAATGTGCTGAACATTGAGATATTTGAAAGCAAGTCTCTTTTCGAAGATTCACGCAAAGGTATAAATTATTGATAACGCTAAAACATTCTCTGAGAAGGCCGTAACTTGGTGGAATTCAAAAAAAACAATTTTAACTTCGCAATACTTATTGCATTTCTACCAAATAAAAACAAAGTATGACCGTTTTCGACGATAATCGTCATTTTGTGGTGTGGCGATGATCGTCAAAACCGGTCTTGCTCGGTTTAATTTTTGGGAAATATACAAAGTATTGCAATTAATATTGTTTTATTAATAATTCTTACCACTATGAGGAGGAGTAGCCACTTCCTGCCCATTCAGATCCACCTACGCCGTTCAAAGCGTAGATTTTTATTTTCGCGAGGTGGATGAAATACGTGTGGATACGGTGGGAGTGATGAGGACACCGCGGCGATGAGAGTTAGGCTGGCGGCGCGGCGGGTTTGTCGAGGGGATGAGATCACGCAACAATGAGAGATTCTGCGTCATTGGTACGGGCGTCCTTATTCCGACTCATTAGGGACCCATCCCCGGTCCCCTGCATCCTCCTGCACCACCCCCTCACCGTCCCTCTCTCCCTTTCCCCCATCCCTTTGCCCAATCCTCTTTAATAATCCACTCCACTCCAGGGAGACCCTTTTGCCCTCTCGTTCCGCATGGCGGTTGGCTTTTGGAGGGTCGCCTAGCGCGCCCGGGACGACTCTCCTGATTCAGGAGTCATTCGAGGAAGCGTTGCTAATGGTTAAATATTTTCCCTTCCTCGGCAACCTCTCCACTCCGCCCTCTCTCCTGGACCACTCACCGACCACCGTCGAACCATTCCTCAATCCATCTTCTCGGTTGGAACGGACATTTTAATTCCTATATTTGCCCACGGATTTCGCATCGCATTTCCTCACCCCTACGTCAGCGGGTTAGTTTGGGAATCGGCTGAAAAAGAGATGGGTGCTAAGCGGCTGGAGTCATCCTTCCGCGCCCAAAGTAATGTGCGTCGAGCATTGAAGAGGGCAAAGATGCTGTCGGAAGTCTGCAAACAATCGGAGCTTCGAGAAAAATCTTTTTGTATGTCGAATTTACTTAAGCGTGTGCTAAAGGAAAAGATCACTGCTGATGTTTTTCGGGAAATGATGCCATTTTCTGCTGTTGTACTTATACTACGCAACTTGAAAATACATTTCATTAAAATTTAAATGGAGATGACAGACATCGCGTGAGCACTTCAGCTTTTGTATCACTTCATCCCCCTTTAATGAATATGCGATTTACTTTCTCGAATTTTATTCAGGCCACCTCAATTCCTTCCGCTCTCCCAAACAGTTAAGCGCTTTTTGATTTTAAACTATTACCCTTCCCGATGATCATTTATCATGAGATTGGATTGATGCAGCTGAGCTTATCACACTTCTAGTTTATAGAATATATCTTCATATTTGTTCACTCTCGTCCCTTCAATTTTTTTCTTCATTCATGAACACCCATTTTCTTTACAAAATAATTTACCACTCACGTAGTCGTCCACCAATGACACAAAATTTAGGTGTTAACTTAGATTTATTTCCACTAAATAAATCTTAGCTAACACCTACAATTTGTGTCATTATGGAATTCCGCCAAGTGACGGCTTCCTCAGTGAATTTTATTCCATCATTGGCTTTAAAAGTTTCCTTGTATTCCTTGAACTATGTCAGATGAATTTATGGCTTCTTCAAAAGTAAATTTTATGAGTTACTTGTGTTACTCTTTCCATAGAAGAATGAACAGTATAGAATATCTATAGATATTCATTTTCTTCCCAATATGTTTATTTCGCCGTACGATAGCACAATGTTATAGCTTGAAATTCTTTGTCCAAGGTTATTACAGCATATATATCACATCCAAATGGAAGCATATGCCATACATTAAGTGCAGTAAAAAATTTTTGAAGTCTATGTTTAAATACTTGTATAAGTAGACTTCAATGGATACTCTTTGTCTATGTTTTTAGCTAAATCTTCATCACAACTTGAGTCGTCGTTGATTTAATGTGAGTCAAGTATGAATGGTTCCTCTAAAAATGACAGTAACACTGCAGTACTATTAAATTTTACTAATCACAGAAAAATATATATATTAATCAAATATATTATTCACTTGTAATACTTGCTTAATCGCCATCGAATCTAATGATAGAAAAGTCACTTAGTATATAAGATAAAAAATAAACTGATAAACTGTTTCTGAGATAAAAAATAAATTAATAGAATTTAATTAATATTAAATTAAACTATTAAAATATACCAGCTGATGTAATTAATGTCAACAGAATATGATTAAGATGTAAGACAGATAAAATAATGTAATATGGACGTGGATATCGTAGATTTAACGCGACTTTTATTAAGAGCAGCACTACCGACTGCAAAAAAATAATGATCTCTTGTTTTATTGAAACTAACTTTTAAGAAAAATTTCCATTCAAAAATCTTTAATCTTCTCCTTTCGTCATGGTATTATTACTTTTTCTAAATATAAATTTGTACAAAACTGCGGGATCACCAAACTACATTTAGCATTCAACTTCCCCAAAGGATGTCTTTGAAGATGTTGATGTTTCCTGAAGGTTACTTTTCATTATCAAACCTTAATTTCAGAGCCGCTAAAGGAACCTTAGAGAAGTTTTTTGGATGCCAAACTTTATGATATTCTGCATGGAGTTTTGTAGAAAGAAATTCAATTGTTATTTAGTGGTGTTATCGCATGAGTTATTTGCTTGGAAACTTTCTTCTTTCATTAAAAGATCTTTGGGGTGGCCCGGTCTTATTTTTTTTCTCATTCGTCAATAACGGGGTTGTCCGAAATGGGCCGTAGTCCGCCTTTCGTCTTAAGCTCTTTCGTTCGCCTGTTGAGCGGCGAAGGTCAGTGCTTACGGCGTTTGAAAGAGAAGAATGTTCTGCCTCTAAAACCTTGAACTTCGATTCGCGCAAGAAGCAGGTTCTATAGCGTTACTTTAGATTCCAATCGCACCGCACGAAACACAAGATACACTTTTTCAGGGCAATCTGTTTATAACAATCCCTATCCCAGTAATAATTGTATTTCTGTTCTGTAGTTTATATTTTTTAATATTTTTCTTTTTTATAAATAATACTGATTGACCATAACTTGTTTACAGAAATGAAGGAATATTTTGGTACTAGTTTTTCATATCGAATCAAGGCCAGTGTGCATAATTAGAATGTATATCGTAACTCGAGCTGAAAACCTGACTATCAAGAATATTTTGATAGAGTAGAGAAAATGAATCAAAGAGAACGAAGCAATCCCTTATGGAAAGTTATTTTTTTATTTTGTCACGACCAGGTTTCGTTACAGCGCAACATCTTCAGATGTTACGCTGTAACGAAATGTCGCAACGCCCCATACCTAGCACCAATTATGTCGCAACGCCACTACGTATGTAGAAGGCGATTTTGGGGAATGGTTAACAGGCCGAATGAAACCTTTACCACAACAGTAGAACTCATTTCGAGCAAAATCCATGGGTCTACTCATAGATTTATTTCATAGAATTAAAACTGGCCCATCGCACCTAACAACTCCACAATATGCTGACGGAAATAAAATGAGAAAACTTCTTATGGGGAAACCCGCAGCATCTTAAATATCTCCTCGTCCCACTTCCTCTTTCGAAACAACCACGTGACGCGAAAGCAAAGTCCAGGCCAAACGGGTTAATATTCTTGTATCTCTCTTCTTCATGAGAATAAAATCTTTATGAATCCACCAACAAATTCTTCTCTAGAACCAAACGTTTCTGCCAAGTAATAGGAGAGTCATAAAACCTAACTATTAGGAAACGATATGGTTAGCAGCTTCATACAACCAGTTAAAACTTGGCTAATAACGAATTTCAACTTCGGATTTTGATGATTTACACAAATAAAATCGGGAAAGAAATTTTGCTGAGACACCAGTAAGGGCTGGTTGCAAAGAACAAATGTGACAAAAGAGGTATATCATCACCTTATTCTAAATGGACGTTCCAATTCCACCGCATCGCCCCTGATCCTTGGAAATCTGTTGATAACACCGTTTTAGTGGTTTTGCAAAGAAAAAGCGATGGCACATGAGTTTGGGAGTTTTCAGTCAGCTGGTTGCAATACCAATACCTCTCCTCCTACTAGATCATGAAATGCGGTGAAGCATCTCGACATTATTCTCCGATGAGCTGGAGAAGATACCGGTAATATTCTTCAATTCACCCCTCACTCCGTTTTAGGCATTCCGTATTTTCCATTTATCGGTTTAACCTCAGTGTTGCTCGAGCGTTTTTCCTATAGCAAAGAGCCCAAACAAAGTGTTTTCAGACGCAACATGATTAATCTAACATTAGTTATGACTGCAAACTTCAAGCACGACCTGAAGAATTTTGATGAACAACTGCAGGAAAGTTACTGTAGTTTAAATATCCTAGAGTAGCAAAATTATAATCAACGTCATAAAAGCTAAAAATCGTTCAACGTAAGTTCAAACCATATTCCCGGACTACAAATAAGAGGTAAAGAAAAGCTGAAGAGCAGTGAAATTGCGATGACCCCTAGAGATTTTATGACGGGCCGTAACAATGGTTAATGTCCAGGTAAAACAATGGACAGTAAAGACATAAGGTGTGGAATTATGTTAGTAAAGGAAGAGTTTACAAAGTATAGAGAGTTTATGTGGAGCCCTTTAGTAAGGAGGTTAAGAAAATAATAGTGACGTTTTAATTTTTTTAAATGGGATTGTATGACGTAAATGTTTAATCTCTTAGGAAACACGATAAGCATAAGTTGCAGCTTTATGAGATGTATACGAGGAGAAGGATGGAGAAGATAAAATGAACTCAGCAAGGGAATAGAACTCTCAAAAGGAGTTTTTGGTATGATGGGAGAGAGGAATCTGTTAGGAGGTACTCGAAGAAGACAAAAAGTGGATGGGAGAAAAATTCAAGGGTAAGGAAATATGTGCTAAAAGTTGTAAGGTTTGGAAAAACAAACAAAAGAAGAAAATGAATCGGCAGTTAAGTATCGTGAAGGGATGTAGAAAGTACGCGGAGTTTACAGCTGGTTATTATGACTTAAAAGTATGCTTAAATTAGGTGAAGGCTCCTGAGTAAATTGCGATAAGACGTAGTTTTTGTAGTTGTGCCACCAATATGAAACTTACCGTACCTTTAACTACGGATAAATTCATTCATCGCTTCGAGATAATTAAAGGTAGAACTTCGGCCATTATTATTTTATTACTAAAATTTATATTCTAACTAAACTGATTTTATTCACTTTGAACATTTTTTGACCATGGTATTTGTCCCAATTTTTCCATTTTAGTTTAGAGATATAAATATAATTAACTCTGTTAACAATTGAATGATGTTCACAGAGAGAACTGGCTGAAGCCTAAAGAAAACGCAATAACCACGTGTTTTTGCCGTAAACAGCAAATTTGCACGGTCATCTCTTCTAAATAATTTCTCAGAATTGAGGATCGAGAGAAGTACAATACACATCTCATGTCCCAGTGAGTCTTCTCTTCCACAGGCTGACGTTCGACTCTCGAGTCGATGATGACCCTCGAGTCGAGAGTCGTAAGTCTAACGCCCCTGACCCGATGGAAAATCCAAGATGACTACGTTAAAATAATATGCCGGGAGATTGCCAGATCTTACTGTACAAGAGGGTGTTGCATAACCCCGAGCAGCTGCAGGATGACGTAGCCACACAATTTCCTCGCGGCATATAATAAAAGGATGAGACCCTTCTCCCTCTTTCACAAAGAACTCTATACAGCTCGACCTTCAGACATGATGACGCGTCATGTTTTCCGGCAGTTTTAGGAGAGTACGCAGTCTTGACGAAGGCAAGGGATGAAAGAGTGATTTCGCTTCGAATGGAGAAATGATTTCGCGAAACTGTGCCCGAATCCAACATGACATTGAAGGATGGATCGTTTCGCAACGTATTCTTAAATTTCCCGCCTATATTGTCACTATCTTGTTTGGTGTATGCTGTCATTCTCCCTCATTATCTTAGTGACATGGCTCAGAATTCGACTTAACAGAAGGTCAGCAGCCGTTCTCTGTCTTTCCAATAAATACATAAGGCCGGAACGAGCTTTCGTTCATAGAATAATGATGTAACATACGTATGGCTGCCTCTGAAAATACTGATGATTAATTGAATCCTTTCGAGAACCCAAATAATGTCGCCGCTTCTTCATAAGAAGCAGCAGCTCAAAGGGGACCCAGTAAAAAGGCAGATATCCCGCGTTCTTAGTCTCCATTCCGAAACCACTTCTAGTGCAGGTATTTCAAAACACCTTTAAACTTTCTAAAGGTTAAATTCTGTCTCACCTTGTAGATAAGTATTTTTTTGGAAGGAAAAATGTAGTTCAGAGCACTTTTCAGTATTTTTCATCATATACGTAATTACAATATTTTTCCATTCTTGGTGCGTGGAAATATATGGTTGAGTTGGCTTTTCCCTTCCATCCTCAATATCATTTTTAACGGGACACTTTCGCTTTATGTCAACTCCACTGGGGAACAGATATTTCTGCACAGACACCTCACCGAGGAACACACTGCGGAGACTACCATTCGTCCGACTCCTATCTATGTTGCACAGGTGACCCTATTAGGTGCAATAATAATT